>JBBPCY010000082.1:397251-449638 GCA_037974405.1 Brachyalestes nurse
GTAAACCCGACCTGGACATCAGGGAAGCGGGAAACTAAAATAATATAACATGTTGTTACTCTTTTCAGTTTGAAAGATTTCTCCTATAGGATAATAGTGTGCATGATAAAGAAGTGCACATATTTTAATCAGTATTATATCTTGCAGAGGTAAAAACAGGGTTCTCTCTGGAGGGTCTGAGCTCATGGGCCAGCAGAGAGTCTGGGTGGGCTGGCCGGTGTTCTGAGCAGTGCTGATTGGCCCACTGTATCATCCACGCATGGCTACTCACACTGCTCTTCCACCAACGTAATGAATAACACAGCTAATGAATTCGAATATAGTGGAAATGAGATTGTGAATTATGGGTAGGAGGGTGTGTGTGTGTGCATGTGTGTGTGTGTGTGTGTGTGTGACAGGTGGTCCATCTGCATTGACAGAACCCCAATTAAAAAGCTGCTGAGAGAGAGGTGGCGCTTGCTGGTGGGGGAGCGGGGAGAAGGGCCAAAGTTTTAGGGCTGTTCGCTGGCACGGTGAGTTCGAATGGGGCGTTATGGGCAATGGAGTTGTGCCTCAGCAGATGGCAGCTAAAGCTTAGCGAGTTTGCTCCCTCGCAATGCCTTAAATGGGAGAACGCTTTGGAACACACCTGAAAAAAAGGCATACGCAATGTGTGTAGCCCTTTCCAGTCATGGTCTGTGTTTGATATTTTATATTGCATTATATGCAACCCATAAGAGTCTCGATTCATTATTATCATTTTGCTACAGATTGAATTGCATTTATTGAAATTCATGTACATTTATAATTACAAAGTTAGATGCATAATGAAGTATATTGTCCCCTTTGCAACAAAACCTTATATCTTCATTTTTGTCATTATTTTTACTTTTTTATGTCATTTTAAAATACCAGCTGACTTTTTTTTGGTTCTATCTCCTTTGATAGCCAGAGAAGAGTGGCATACACAATAAGAGGGACTTTTACATTTTGTTCTGGAACAGCTCTCACAAACGGCTCTCAGAAACAATGAAGCTTGTAATCCAGGGCAGAATTATTGATTACTTGTAAGATAAACAAAGCGACACAAAGCCAGTTAAGTTCCTAAAAACAACAACACAAGCTGGTACTGACTGGTCTTATGATTTGACTCTCTGTTGTTTCAAGGAAATCTAAAGCTTAGTTTTTCTGAGAAAAACCACAAAATAACTTCTGCTTGCACCTAAATGGTGTACAGTTTTTTATCTAAAAACTACATCCACACTCTACCTTCAGAGTGCACATATAACTACCAGCATATTTCACATCTGTCACCTCTGAGATGGTAATTTTATGTTAGTAGAAAAAAACGTTCCCAGGTTTAAAGTAAGTAAATGTATGTCCGAATGTTCACATGTGATGCAAGGACAAATAAAAACCAAAGAAAAACGTAAACGTGTTAAAGATAATCGGATATATTTTTAAATCAAATGAAGTGTTTAACCTTATTATTATCTAATGTGTCTTTGGAAAGCATTAAAAGTTTGCGTTTGTCCCCTTTCAAATCTACCCTTGGAGTTCTGGACAGTAAAATAAATCAGCACGTGGAGCTGGAGTTTTCTGTGTGCTACAGAGTTTTCTGTTGTGATTTAAAAAAAAGAAAAACGCAGAATGCTGTCTTTATTGTTGGATGGACTGTGATAGATTCAGAGTGGACGTGAACATGAGCACACTCTGTGAATGGGATTTAGAGCTACTTATTGATTTGTATCAAGCAGGCAATAATATTTCACTGAAGTCTAGTGTTCGTGAGGCTACACTGAACTGGACAACTCACATAGCCCTACGTAAACATTTATAAAAGCTTATTCCAACAACCATTATGTCATACCACAATTTTCTAAGGTGAAAATTGACTAAAACATTCTTCAAGACAACTCTCACTTGTTTCTGTAGGTTTAGGTGAGTTGTCAGGAGTTTTCCACAGGAGTCAATACAAGGCCTGTGTGAAGTCTTGCCTAAAAGACTATGTGAAGTTTTTCACATAGCACCATGTGCTGCTTGTTCAAAATGCAACAAAATACTACCCTGTACTTGTTTTCAATTTTCCTATGTCGTTTCTGTACATCGAAGGAAACACAACTGCAGTTTTAAAAATCAAGTTATAAAATGAGTACAATTTACCTTTTCTGGTTTGGGATTAGCGTAATTAAAGAGTTAAACATTAGCATACTGCCACTGAGGTACGAAAACTTCGCATCTCTGGTACTTTGTGGCTAAAGAGTTAATGTATATTAAGGTTAAGAATATTATCTCTTTAACCACTAAGTGCCAGAGACATTCACCTAAGTGGCAAAATGCTGTTGCTCTTTGCTCATTTGTAAGGGGCATGTGATAAAAGAATGGCAAAAAAAGAGAAACAAGATATTAAGAATCAGTGAGGGAAATAACAGCAACAATTTCGTTTGTATAATGCAGAAAAGATCAAATACTATGTTCTTTAGTCTCTATCACTACAGTATGTAGAGTGTTGATGTTGCTATCGCCTTACAGGCAATCATTTCTCTCTTTGCTTGTCAGTGGTAGCTGTATGTTTTGATGGAACACTCTTTAAGAACAATTAAAAACATATTCAAACAGCCTTATTGGCTTAATACACGTATCCCCACTTGAGGGACTAATAAAGGTTTATCTTATCTTATCTTATCTTTGTCTTCCAAGTCATTATCAACCTTTTTAAGCCCCACATCTTCTCCTTGTTCTGTTTGTCTTTTCACCTTTTGCCATGTTCTACATATGCTTTTATTTCAATAATTTTAAACACATGCTACAGCCTGATTGTTTGATATTTTATGTACATCATTCTTGCACTAAAAGCTAAATTTTATCTATATAAAAACCATTTGTAACTTCACACAATTCATTTAATGGTAATAACAATAATGATTATCTTCAACATATCCTTGACCATCTAATGCTAACTCTGCATAAGGAACAGTTGGCATTCCGTCTATCTTCATGGGCAGAATTCAAAGATCCTGTGGCATTATGGCAATTGTAGTATCTATAGTTAATTCATGATGTCACAATGTTTATACTGTGTTGTTTAGCCTAACAATCAAGGTTAAAACCAGAGACTTTGCAGCTTACACACTTTACAGCTGACTTATTTCCCCCACTGATTACACTGGGGCACATTTTATTGAGGCTAGTGTGCCAGTAAATTTGGTCTAGATGCCTCTGTTTTTACTCTTATTAGATACTTTCTCAGGGTAATAAGCTCCCAGATACTTCATTCGTGAAGTATTAAGCCCAAAGATATTCCATCCCTGTGACACCATCCGCAAGCCAGGCTGTTATAAGGGGAAAGGACTCCGAGCCAGGCACAGTGACAACTCTGGCTATGCCGCTGCAAATAATGACAGGGTTAAAGGAAGCGTCACTCAAGCTGAATGGATAGTTAAGGCTAGAGAGCAGATCCAGTAAAGGACACTGGCAAGCAGTGCATGTGACTGTGTGTGTCTGTTCACACACAACGCAGAATGTCCCAACACTGTTCACAGGCCTGCCACTACCCAGAGCTGTACACAGAGAGAAAGGCAGTCCCACTGTATTCATGTCTGAGCTGCCGCTGGCACTGGTGACATACAGTACAGCCTATCAGGCTTGCTTTAATTAGCCGCCAGTCAGGCACCTGCAGCTTCTACAGGCCTGAGACCTGTCCTGCTGAATTAAACATGCCGTCCCTGCCTCATGAATAGTGCATGCAGCACGCATGCACTTCTCTGATCCACAACCAGAGGAGGTGACCCTCTACCCAGTGAGAGAAACATAACAAAGGTGTGTGGTGGTGGGGTGGGTATGAATTGGCAGAGTATGAAGCATCTCTTCAATGTCAAAGATCCTCAGCAGAGACAGATCCCGACCAAGTATGGGCTCAGTAACCACAGTCTGGCCATAAAAAAGGGCAGGTATGAAAAAATCCTGGCTGGCCAGAGAGGAAAACGTGTGTGATCACTGACAGCGCACTGATGTTGAGACAGAGCTGCACTTCCAACTCCACTGTGGAAAATTCAGTTCGGTTATTTCTTAAGAACAAATAATTGCCCAAATTTTGAATTTCTGACACATTCTAACTTTCCTTGCCAAAGGCAACATAGCATCTCTCGCCACTAAATATGGTAACATCAGTAAGATGTTATATCAGATCTGGGTCGAGTACGTATTGTTTTTAAACGGCCGCTCTTGTCACGCTGTGTTTTCATGGCATCATTAATCTATTTCTCTGAGAAGAAGGATCTGACAGTATTAGGACATTCATAAAGTATAATACTGCAAATACTGTCATCGTTGTAGCCCAAGAAAGTCATTACTTATTTTGACTGGTCTTATATGTTCCACATAAATTGAAAGCTGAGGCTTGTCTTTGAGGCCTGGGGGTGTTTTATAGTTCTGGAAGCCAAATAAACATCAACTTAAAATGCTTTAAAGTGACAGTGGTGTGAAAATCGAATTTACACTTATTTCTTCCACACATCAAATGTAGTTGATCAATCAAGACGCGTGTGATGAAGTTTACTTCATTGTTCTGCACAGTAGTTTATAATTAATAGAAGCTCAGATCCCACAACTCAGTCTAAATCTAGTTATGAGATACCAGTGCTTCATGAAAACAATACCGATCATCGTCGCCTTGCATTCAGCGACTGCTCGCATAGCCTAGTGCAGGGGTGTCAAGCTCCAGTCCTGGAGGGCCGCTGTCCAGCACACTTTGATGGTTCTCCTCCTCAAACACATTCACTAAACCTGACAATTAACTGGTGAGTTGAACCAGGTGTTTCTGAGCAGGGAAATCACCACAATGTACTGGACCACGGCCCTCCAGGAGTGGAGTTCGACACCCCTGACCTAGTGGGTCCCAGCCGTAGTCCTACAGTTCCCCTACCCTGCGTCTTTCCCACTCTAACACACTCAGCAGGGAAGATAATAAAACACAGAGGAACTCCAGGACCAGGGGTGGGAAATATTGGCATAGGCTATTCTTGTGTGTGTGTGTGTGTGTGTGTGTGTGTGTGTGTGTGCGACTGGACTCTGACCTGGTCTCCAGTGGCACGTTGCTGTTGAGCACCCAGCTGTCCTGCAGCTGCACTGACTCGGGCGTGGTGGGGCCGTCTCCCGGGGCGGTCGGTGGGGCATGGACAGGGTTGCGGCGGCCACTCAGTGTGTTGCGGTTGAGGGAGTTGGCCGAAGACTGGTGGTGGGACAGTGTCTGGGCATTGTGAGGCGGAGGCAGCGGTGGACGCAGGGTGGACTGGCTGTGGTGGTTTGGTGCTCCTGTGCAAAAAAAACCACAGAAACAGGTTGAAAATATTTGTTTGATATCATCATTTTCCATATTTGTCAGCATCAAATTAGGTTTAGATTTCATTTGAGTTTTCTTAAATGTGGCAGATTTGGCACTGCATTTACCTCTGCTTCAGTGGAAGTGAAACTTAAGTCATGGAACGTTGACGGATTTTTATTTCAGCTTTGTTATCAATGAATGGAAGATCTGTTGCTACAAAGTAACTTAAACCCTAAGAGCTTTTATGAACGTCCACGCAGCTGCTCACTCTCAAACAACCTAATTTTCACAGAAGTTGGCAAATAATTTACAGTGGATAATGAATCGTTATTCAGATTCATAACTGAATAATAATCTTAGGTTGAAGGCAACGTAACAGGCACTATAATTAGAAATGTGGATTTTTTTTTTATTAGTCTTGGTTGGAAATGGATGCATTCTGACAGAGTGAGGCTACAGTCGGGCCAGATCAGACCTGGGCGGAATCTGATCGGCCTATATTCGGATTTGGATCAAAATTCATCTTCCGATTAAAGCTCTAAAACAGAGACGCTTCTGTGTACATAGATCCTTTAAGCTTTATCGAGTTAGTGCTGGGACACGCTTGCAAAAGGGGTAAAAATAGCACCGGCATTTGCTATGATTGATAGAGGGAATATTCAGAAGTGTTTTTTTCCCCTCTGCTTGAGGCATTACAGGGAGGATAACATGCAATCAGAAAGGCAAGGCTAAATCAGAGAGGGGAATCAGCGCAGATAGGATGCTGCTGTTTTTGATGCTGCTGGTTTGTGGTTTAGCATCTGGCAAGATGCATCCTCTGTTTGTGGTGTTCTCCTGAAAATGGTGTGACACTAGGCCTGTTAAGACATTCATTAGAGGGAGAAGTTTTTTTTTTGCCTGCTCTTAAGCTGTGCTAATGTTGTTGGATGCAGCTTATGCATACTTTATGAGGCATCACTAATTGACATGATTGTTTGCTTGGGTGTAAGCCTTAATGTGGCTAGCAATGGAACTGTATTTGTGCATGTGTGTGTGTGTGTGTGTGTATGTATGTGTGTGTGTAGGTATAAGCTCCTCTTAACTGTGATATTACAACACAGCAATCCACTGTGCAGTGGCTGAATGTAGCTGTGGGTTGGTTCCCCTCTTCAGGGTGTCAGTGTGAGTGGCACTCCACAGTGGCAGGGAATTGAGGAGAATGTAATTTCAGGACGCAGAGAAAACAAGCAAACTCCTTCTCATGTTACATTTATTTCCTCTGGCCGGTGAGAGAAAAAAGGAGACAGACAGGGGTGGAGGGAGAAAGCGAGAGAGAGCAAGAGAGCAAGAGAGCAAGAGAGCTCTGCTGTAATGATGGGCATTTCCCCCGAAACACAACACAATGCAATAAAGATGAACCTCATAGCCCATATCTGTTCTACTCACAAACACGGATTTGAGCATTCACCATTTCTCTCTCTCTCTCTCCAGATCTTTCTTTCTCTCTCCCTCCATCTCTCTCTGCATACCTCTCTTTTTCTCTCTTCCTCTCTCTCTCTTCCATCTCTCTCCTCTCCTCATCTCTTCCTTCCCTCCTTTCTCTTTCTCTCCTGTCTTTCTTCACATTACTTTTTTTCTCCCTCCGTCTCTCTCTGTCCCCCTCCATATCACTGTCATTCTATCTCTCTCTCTCTGATTCCTTATTTCTTTCTCTCTCTCTCTCTCTCTCTCTCTCTCTCTCTCTATTTCAGATTCCTTATTTCTCTCTCTCTCTCTCGCTTTATCTGCAGCTTGTTGGTGTGTGACAGCACACGCAGGGTGATCTCTGCTGCCTGATCCTGTGTGTCGCAGGCACATTCTTTTCAGCTCCCACAATCTGAACAGGTGGAGGTGTAAGAAAAGTGAGTGTGATTCAAACCCTCATTGCATCTACACACCTCAGATAAATTCACTGAGGCACTGCACGCAGCAATACATTCCGTAAAAGCATTGCTTTACTACCCAGTGCATCCTAGCGTTTAGATTTGAAACATGTTTTTCTGTTATAAAGGACTAAGAACAAACTGTAACATCAAATAAACAATGGTGTTAAAAACACCACACATCATGATTTGACATTCAAGCATTCAAGCTTTCCCCTATTTGTAAGCGAAATGGTGCAACTAAACACTATGAGGAAGTTACGGAAAAGAGAACATTTGCATTTACAATGTGGACAAATGCCAGAACTGACAAACAGAAGTGAAAGTAAGAAATGTACTGCCACTAAGTTCCAGGAAAGTCTACTTTGGAAAATGGGATTATGGGTTTAATTTTGAACAACATAATTAATACACATAATTGCATACTCCAGAATCTAAATAGACTGGCCTTTGGCGATGCAGTGACATTAATTTCTTGTTTGCTCTGGAAATAAAATGAGTACCACTGCAAGTTTTTATTTATAGACCTTTTTGTGCAAGTAAAGTTAAAGCTTTCTTTCTGCCTTCAATTTGACTGTGGTTCTCTATAAAGAACTAAATTCATATCACTAAAGAGACATTACAGAAAAAAGGCCTCTCCAGCTTTCTTTTTTACACAAGACAATGTCTGTGTCTGTGTCACAAAATAGAGTGTTTGTGTGTATGTGTGTGTGTGTGTGTGTGTGTGTGTGTGAGGGAGAAAAATAGTAAAGAAAAAGGGATTCTCATGAGAGAATGTGTTCTTGGCCAAGAACAGTGGCCAAAGAATAATAATTAAAAAAAGAAGAAAAAAGACAAACAAAGATAAAGAGGCCTAAATCCTACCAAAAGTGTGTGTGTGTGTGTGTGTGTGTGTGTGTGCATCTGTGGAGGATCAGTGTTAAATTGTACTAGTCAGGGTGTGTAACATGCGTCTCAGAGCTGCATTAGTAAAAGAGTTTCAGAGCGTGATCCGGCTTCTATGAGTAAGCACAAAGCTTGTTCAGTTGCACACGCTGCCAGTTTCAAGCCTTCCAAACCCTTGAGGCAAAACAGCACCGTGGCCACAGGGTGGATAAAGTGCTGAGACATGGCTGACAGATTGTATTTTTGGTGGACGAGGCCACAGGTCAAGCAAAGTCAAATTAAGTAAATTTTACTCAAAACCCTGTTTTAGATATTCCAGTGAGTCAGTATATTTCAGGATATACTCATTTACATTTTATGGCATTTATCAGACTCTTTTATCCAAAGCGACATCCATTTCCTAACTACAGGGGACAGTCTCCCTGGAGCAACTTGGGGTTAAGGGTCTTGCTCAGGGACCCACTGGTGGTATGCTGTAGTATGATTATGTAGTATGGTGTAGTATGGTATGATTCGAACCCATGACCCCTTGGTCCAGAGGCAAGTATCTTACCCACTGAGCTTCAAGAGGCAGCACCACCCCCAACAACCTCCCCATCCCCAGTGGCCATCGTCCAGAGCACCAAGTTCCCTAAAGTTTACATCACAGAGAACCTCACACGGACCACAACTCCTTTGCCAAAAAAGCCCAGCAGCATCTCTGCTTCCTGCAGAGACTGAGGAGAGTGCACTCCCTCAGTTGTCACAGTGGAAAACGCAGCCCCCCCACCCACGCATTCTACCGAGGGACTGTACAGTGCATTCTCTGTAGCTGCATCCTGGTATGGTACAGAAACTGTGCTGCATCAGATTGCAGGACCATACAGAGGATAGTAAGGACTGTTCAGAAGACAATCAGGGTCTCTCTTCCCTCTGTTGCAGACATTCACACCACACACAGCATCCACAAAGCCACCAGCATTGAGGATGACCCAATACACCCCTCCCACAGGGATGTGAGGTTGTTTTTTGTTCTTTGTGTCGCACCATGGTCCTGGAGGAACGTTGTTTAATTTCACTGTGTACTGTGCTTACGATACCATACAGGCTATGAATCATGTGCAGGTAGCTGAACTACATTTTTATTTCTGGTGTCGAGACCGAGAGCTACAGCTGACAAAAAGTTATGGGATGGGGTTCACTATACAAGCATTTTGGTTATATACAGGACTGTGAGGGGTTAGCCTTGGCTTTGGCAAGATAAACTACTTTAGTGGTATAAAGGTGATTGCCGTCACACTGCGCTTTTCACAGCAGTGCGCTGTTGCTGCATGCGGATTGTGAGAGGTGGTGTTTTTAATCACACCAGTATTCCGACATGCCCCACCCCTTGCGCTAGGATTGGCTTAGTAGTGGTTTAACACAAATGCTAGGATTGGCGAGCCTGTCTTGTGAGTGCACTCTGCAGCCAATCCTATTATGAGAGGTGGGGGGTTGTGAGAATACAGGTGGTAATAAAAAATGAAGCGGTCAGAACTGTTCCCTTCTGGACGCGACGTCCGCATGCCACGGTGCCAGAGCCAAGCACAAGATGTACAGGTGCGAGATGTGAAGGCTCTCTTTTAGTGCACCCTGAGGTTGGAGGGCTGGAGAGACGCACTTAGGGATGCGCAAGTGTTCAAGCAGTAACAGCGCATCAAGTGCGTTTATTCCAGTCCTAAACTCCTTTTAAAAGGTTCTTTCACTTCTTGTTATCGACGGGACACAATGGAATTGACTGCATTGACTGCATTACTACTTCACTTCTTATATCGACGGGACACAATGGAGTTGACTGCATTACTGCAGCAAGAGAAACTAAAGCATTCATGTAACTCCCAACTACGCGCAAACACACAGTTTGGTCAGTTTAGTTACTTAATAATCGAAGCACATTTCGTTGTTGATGATTAATTAATTACACCGGGGATGCTGCGCCCAGTGAGGTGTGTATGTTAATGAACCCCCCGGATTATGATGCTGATGCTGTAAATTACTCAGTCGGCAGGGAAAGCGGGATGTGGACTCACCTCGCTCATCCTGGAAACGTGGGGTAGGAGTTCTGCAGTGACTTTCTTGGCTTCTCTTCTGTTTTCTTCTTCTCTTTGATCTTCTCTTGTCTTCTCTCCGCTTCCACTCTATGGCCAGGAGCAGCTAGTTCTCTGAAGCCCCGAAGGCTGTGCAGCAGAATCGGGAGGGCTGAATGGCGGAATGGGGAACCAGTGGTGCGGCGCTCTGTTAGCAGTGAGATGCCTGAGTGAATCCGAGCCCACCCCCTTCCCCCAACCTCCCCAGCTTCAGTCAGAGGGTTTTCTGAGATGTGCGCGGTAAGCAGTGCGGCTGCGTGCAACAGCGCACCAGAATCCCCTCTCCTTCCCTCCCATCTGCACCCCCCCCCCCTTCTCCCCACAACTCCCCCCCGCAATCCCTCGCCCACTCATGCGCAGGCGCGCTAACTCTACCGAGGAACATGTTGGACCATTACCTTACAGTATTATTTGGTCAACTAACCTTTTATTTCACCAGGTAATGGGTTCTGTGCGTGGACACCTGCTACAGCAGTGCACATGCATGCACTATTTCCCGACTCCTGTTTCTCAAGACCCTCTGCATTGGCACATTTTCGGCTCATTCAACTCATCAGCAAATGCAGAAGTCCTGCGTGAGGGTGAAGTGTCTGTTTTGAGGCAGGGTCGCCACTGCAGAGCAGGGCAATTCCACGAGCAAGCTTAGAAAACAGTGACATAGAATAAGGACATGCAGGCATGTTTATGTCGTTAATGTTATGCTAAAATTAAAACAGGAGGGAAAATAAATGTAGAGACTTGGAGAGCATTCATGAACAGTTAGGTCATATAGACATTATTAGATAGTTTTTTAAACCTTAGCTTCTTTAAACTTGATTTAAATTATGCTCAACACATGGAACAATCAGGACAAAGGAAAACCGAGCAGAGAAGCTTCACTCTTGTCTTTGTCTACAACTGCATATTATATAACCATATAGCTACCATCACTAGCAAATGATGAATGTTCAAAGTGCCCATTCCTAAGCAAAGCACAAAGAGACAACATTTTAGTCCCTCCAAGGTACAAGCAATCTAATAACAAGGTACAAGCAACATAATAACTCAAAGGTACAACATCCAGCTGTGCAACATATCTCAGAGCTACGCCATCCAGCTGTGCACCTTTGAAAGGTACACTATGTTCACATTTTAGGAGAAAGGGGTGTATTTGGACTTCTTCATGACTCAGGATGTATGGTCTCAATGCAACTTAAAAAAACAAGACAGAATATGATGTATTGCTGGGGGCTGCAGTAACTTTAGCAGAGCTGGCAACATTTTCATCTGCTACTGTAACAAAATTTATGTTTATTCTTCATACACACACACATATATAAAGTGCGGCTCTGTTCCATATGTAATGGTGCTGACATATTATTCTGACAATGCATGGTTCAGCGTTTTTGGGTTTTTTTTTCAGTCTGGCTCTCAATAAGCCTCTGCATATTCATTAATTTGCTTGAAATTGAGGGAAAAAATGAACACAACAAATAGGTCTTTTGATGAACTGTGAAAAAAAAAATTGCGGGGCTTTGTTTTCGAAGGCAGTACGGAAGCATGTGCTGAATTTGAATCCCCGCGGTAAATGTTCCTAATACAATAATTTGATGATGTTTTGATGAAACAAATTTGCCACTTTAAATTGCCCCTACTGTAAACCATTATATATTTTATGGGGGCGCCATTACAACTGCATGTATTGAGTATTTAGTGATTTGACATTATTATAACGTTGTTCTTTACTGTGTAAACTGTGCTAAGTTCATAGGACAAAACCTGTGACAGTGAGCGCCATCTACTGGTGAACGACCATTTCAACAATTCAACATAATGTCTACTGTAACTAGTTTAGGAACTAGTGTCAAAAAAATAAAAATAATATTAAAACTGTATGTTAGTGGACAGTTATCACTGATCACCATTTGCTAGAGGTTCATATTGACTTTTCTTTTATGGTGGTGCAGGTTCTGATTTCAACACCTGATGGAATCAAATATAGACAGATAGGTCATTCGGAGTCATTTGCAGATTTGCTGTGCCGAAAAAATAAAACCCATTCTGTGTACTCGCTTCACCGTCAGCTTCAGTGTCTCCTCCAACTGTTATTATGAAAGGGATCTTTGTCCTCTTTATTATATAATCTTCTTCAAAGTGCTGGCACCAGTTTAATGACTATGAGTACCCAATCATTAAAGAAACCCAGCGTCCTGGGATTACAGCAGCCTCACACCCACTAATAAAGGCTTGCCACCAAGCGGAGTAGCTACATCTTGTGTGGGTCATGCCAGTGGCGAAGCTTCAAAAAACATAAGTACAGAGTCAAAGATATGACCATAAAACATGCTAAACCATAGAAAATCAATTTAGCTTCATGCTTTTGTAAAGCTAGTGCTGAGCCCAGTGCTGCCTTTGTGCCTGCCCAAGCCAGGAATTCTCTGTGAGCCCCAGCTTTAAGGCCTAGTGCGTCATGTACAGTGATTTAGATTGCCACTGCAAATAGATATGGCTAGCATTATTTGTTCTCCAAAAACTAACGTAAGCAGCATAAGGCTTGGATAGTTTCCTCGCCAAGTAAATACAGGGGATGAATGTAGTAAATACAGGGGATGAGAGGCAACAACTTGTACAAACTATCAAAATGAGGTATCAAGATGATCATCAAGGCAAATAGTGATTCCAAACATAATAAAACATGTCACCCATCTTTGCTCAAGGGTATCTCAGTGGTGCCATTGGCTGCTCTGGGATTAGAACCAATGACCTACTGAAAGCAAGGCCAACTCCCTTACGACCAGGCCAGCAGCTGCATCATACACTGCTAGAAAAGCACATATAACTCTTGTTATATAGTAATGACCACCAAAAACATTACTAAGCAAACCGGGTTCACATTAATTTTAGTGATCTATGGGCTGAACGTCCTGAGAGATAAACACAAAGGTTGTTGCAATAGCAGATGAAAATGTTGCCAGCTCTGCTAAAGTTACTGCAACCCCTAACAAAGTCATGGGTTTAGTATCTCACAGAAAATGAACCCGATCAAACTGGGGGTCCTGTCGTTGACTGAGATATCCCTCTATTTTTCGAGGAAGCAGGAATCCATTTATCGATTCAACCATAACTATAACTAATATTGCACAGGTCAGACTTGAAAAATGATCTGTTACAACACCTTCTGAACCTATGAAAATCTAGCTAACAGACAGTTCTGGAAAAATGAGGATGTATGGTAGATGTGCATGCTTTTACATTTACAGCATGTAGCAGACGCTTTTATCCAAAGCAACTTTCATTCCCTAAGTATAGGGGACAGTCTCCCTGGAGCAACTTGGAGTTAAGGGTCTTGCTCAGGGACCCAGTGGTGGTGTACTGAAGGTAGGATTCGAACCCATGACCTCTTGGGCCAGAGGCAAGTATCCTACCCACTGGCAACTGTTTGTCCTGTCTGTTCACAAGCAATGATGGATGTTCCAACGAAACAATGCAAGATGTCGCACAGTTTACTAAGTTAATTTAGGCAAAATTAAAACCCACTGCGATGTTTGAAGAAATAAAATCCAACTGCTATGGATTTTCTTGTGGGCAGCACTGCAGAATGTGTGGGGACCAGTCCCTTTAAATTATTTTTTTAAAACCTTGTGACAAAGAAACGTTAGATTTTCTTCAAGACTATAAATAATGCTAATAAACACTAGATACTGTTAGTGTGTGCTTCCAATTTTAACTTCAATTTTGGGTGTATTCCAGCCAAGCAGTACCACAGTTCATATAATCCACCTACTGTTTGAAACCTGCAGCCAACTGATTAAACAAGTGAAGTCAGGTGTGCTTCTGCTTAATTAGAATGAAAATCTACAGCCACACCATTCCATTGAGTATAAGACTGATGACCCCAGAACTAATTACACGGAATGAGTGGAATCAGGAAAGCTAATGCCTGTTTTGAATGAAAATCTGCTGCCACACCAACCCTTTGTAGATAATCCTGGACACCCACTGGTATAGTGTTTATTAGCATTTTGTAAGTTTATCAGCATTTCCAACCCCCATCTTAATAGGTTTTGAAATGTACCTGAAACACATTGCTATTCTTCGCTTTTAAGTGAGCCACTAAAGCAAACACATCAAAAACAATGGCCATGTTTTGAATGTTAACTGATATTGGTACTAGTGGTTCACAAAATGAAAAACTGTATTCTGTTTAGATTCAATTTAGACATTATTGTTATTGATTTAAGACATTCTACAGCCTAATGCAGGTGTTCACATACACATTTGCATTCTAAATCCCATTACATACGTGAATAAGTTCAAGGTGGCAATGCCAGAAAGGTGTCAGAACACAGTGCGTAGCTTGCTAGCTATGGGCCTTCGTAGCTGCAGACTGGTCAGAGTGCCCATGCTGACCTCTGTCCAACCGCAGTATCAGAACTGGACCATGGAGAAATGAAAGAAGTTGGCCTGGTCTGATTAATATGTTTGCTTTTACATCATGTGGATGGCCAGGTGCTCTGTGCTGTGTTCTGCATGGACACTTTGTGTTCTAGCGTTCATGTGAGTATTACTTTGACATGTACCACCTACCAAAACATTGTTGCAGACCAAGTGCACGCTTTCATGGCACGACTATTCCATAAAGGCCAGCTTTCAGGAGGATAATGTGCAGGAATGGTTTGAGGAACATGAGAAAGAATTCAAGATGCTGACCTGGCCTCAGATTCGCCAAATATCAATCCAATCAATCCAATCTGTGGGATGCGCTGGACAAACTAATCTCATTCATGAAGACCTCATCTCGCAACTTACAGGACTTAAAGGATCTGCTGCAGCTGCCTTGGTGCCAGATACCACGGCACACTTTCAGGGATCTTGTGGAGTTCTTGTCTAGGCAGCATAAGACCTACATAATATTAGATGGTTTTGATGTTATGGCAGATCACTGAAGATACACTTTCACTTTTCTGGAAGTGAAGCCTATGTTCAGGCCAACTGAGAGTGTACTGTGTAAGTAGGTCAAATAGACCTGTACTCTTTGACTGTTCAACAAACAGAATTTCTTTGCACTGAAGAAGGTAGGAATGACATCTGGTGACAATCTGGTTACACTGGAGACCTCTCTCTCTCTCTCTCGTTTCTCAACCATGAAACAAGACATATCATTAGTACTATTTAAATAACTTATAATTGGGGAAGCCTTATAATATTGGAATTATTACAGAACAGCGGATACTTGCTTGAAAAAAAATAGTGGCATCAGACGAGATGTTTCGATTTAACCGGTATTTCAAACTGCAAAAAATCCCACATCAGTGCATCCCTATTTCCCCATAACTGCTATTATTACAGCCTGCAGTACATTCCTTTCAAAAGATGACTGATGGCAGCTGACTGAATCTGTTTTCTTAATTCTGAGAGCCCTGGCCTATAAACATGTCTAGCTCTTTTCCACTAGAGGACAGCAGAGTACAGCTGTAGCCAATATCCCACTTTCATTTGAGCAGGTTGGATGATTCATTACAGTTACAGCATAACACTGAGGCACATGCAAAACACATTTCGCATGCAAAGTCACAAAAAAAGAACAATATGGATGAAATATTACAAACACAAGCAATTGTGGTCTGGTCTTAAGTATAGATCTTGGTCCCACCATCACATTGCAGTGTGCGGCCAGTTAATCTTTTGTTTTGGCTTTCCTATCCTGTAGCTTCACACCTCTTTCGGTCAGGCCATTTTTTTCAGCTTATGGGCAGATTAACTGCTTTCTTCTTGTACTTGAATATTTCTGCTAGTTGAGCTTCAGTTTAATCATTTTACTTTCATAGAATGGTGTCTAGTTGGGTACAGTAGACAAAACAATTTTATTTTAATAACAAAACATAATAGTGGCTCCTTATTCCTTAGTTATTTCTCTGCATTTAACCCATTCACCAGGTGAAGCAGTGGGCAGCCAGTGACGCAGCACCAACGGAGCAGTGTGTGTGGACGGAATCGTGTTCAAGGGTACCTTAGCAGTGCCACTAGCAGTCCTGGGATTCAAACCCACAACCATCTGGTTGCAGGCCACCAGCTAATGCTCGACCGACTGAAGTAGCCAGGCACATTTTCTCATTGTTCCATTGTAAGACATCAAAAGAGAGGATTAACATG
Organism: Brachyalestes nurse; assembly: GCA_037974405.1. Taxonomy (NCBI): domain Eukaryota; kingdom Metazoa; phylum Chordata; class Actinopteri; order Characiformes; family Alestidae; genus Brachyalestes; species Brachyalestes nurse. The sequence goes on from JBBPCY010000082.1 coordinate 413,577, forward strand.
TTTTTCTTATATTTTATTGAATCTTCTCTACTAGTTTTTTTTTTCAGTCCACAGTTTCATATTAGTCACTACTATGTTAGATCAGTTTCCCCTTCACTGCAATAGCAGTCAGCTACTTGAGAGTTCAAACCAAAACAACCCCTCCATCTCTCCTCTTCTGAATATTCCCCAAAACACGACATCTCTGTCTTTCAACGCTACAAATTGGTTCCGGGATAACTTTTGGATGCCACCACAGTAACAAAACCTCTTTAAACTAGTATTATTTTAATGCCTACCATGTTGATTGCTTTATAGCTTTTATGCCACACAATGAACATGTTACCAGGCCATAGATAAGCATCATCCATTGTTTATATTCCCTTATAGATTAGCTGTTATTCATTGTGGGGGGCTAAATGTGCCAAGGAGCTATGCTCTGACATTCCCATTAACCTCATCGTAATGAACAACCCTCCTCACAGCTCATATAGGGATATTCCTTGCTAGGAGAGATGGAGAGTTGATATTGTGGTTAGAAATCTCTTAAGAAACACAACATTTCTAGCTCTATCTGTACAGCAAACAGACACATTTTCTCATGTTTTTTTTTTTTTTTCTCTTTTTTGTAATACCAAAAAACAAACGGACAAACAAAAGACGACAAAAATAATTATAAGAAGAAGAGCTTGATCCCATCTCATTGGCAAATGAACATCACAGGAATTAAAATAACATCTTGAAAAGGCCTCAATGCTCTAGATAGTATGTTACCTTCCAGTGGTGCTTGTGAAATAAAAGAGAGGAGGTCAGAGGGGGTACGGTGGCGAATGAAGTTAATACTCAGAATAAATAATGATAAAAATAGTCATGGATTGAAACGGAACTTGAAGTCTGACGCGGAAAGAGAGCGAGAGAGAGAGAGAGAGAGAGAGAGAGACAGACAGAGAAAGAGAAAGAGGGAGCAAAAGAAATGGGCTGATATTTAAGAAGAGAAAACAGATACAGTATGGATTACTGTAGGTGCTTTTGGCGAGATCACAAAGTACTTGAGGAAGTGCGCAGGACAGAAGGCACAGTGGCTTGGAGTGAGATCTTTAAGAACCACCACGTCAGGGGCTACCAAACTCATAAGGTGCTCTACACACAAAGGAACACAATAATGCACATTTATAAAGTAAGGCCAGCAGTCACAATCACTGGTACCCATCTTCATTAATGAGTGGCACAAGAGGCAAGACTAAGGTACAGCTCATCTAATCACACAAACTGATTTTGGAGTAGTAATAATCAGATTAGAAAATAGGAACGCTTTCAGTTCTTTCAGGAAATGCGAGCATGGGGGGGAAAAGCCTGTGACACATGTGCTGGGTAGAGCAGGAATAAAATGTGACACAAGTGCATGATGAAAAAAGCACATCCTTGTACAGCAAGTCAGTCAAACTGACAGTGATGTGTCTTTGACACACTCTCACTAATATTCAATAAATAAGTTATCAAACGCATTCTGTTTCCAGCACTTCGATGCTGCAAACTACATTTCATTTTGATTGTGTCTGATTACTCGATTGATTGGTTAGTTGATTTCATCAACAAATTGTAAAGTGATTGATTATTTTATAGTATGATTAGGAGCAGAGATCTGAATCTGCAGCATTACTTCAAATGAAAGTGACTCAATATTAACAACAAGTCGTAAACAAAACGTTTGGTCTAGATTTAAAGGCAAACAAAATCCTACTTTGGAAAACAACAAACTTTGCACAGTGTTTTTTTTTTTAAAGACATTGCAAACCAGTCTTCTATCACAACCATTATAATCATTATTATTGATACTCATATCACTTTATCCTTTAAGACTCTTCTTGAAATGAAAATAACATGAAAAAACTTTTTTTGTGTTTTCTTTTTTTTTTTATCTTTAGAAAAGCTACACACTTTCTACTGGGATGTCTATGAAGTTGTTAGTGTTTTTTTTTTAATTAATAATGTTTCTTGTCATTGCTTATAAAAACAACAACAACAACAAAAATACTGATCTTGAAGACGGCATACTCAAGTTTTTGTTTTTTTTCTTCTTCTCGGATTTGTCCTGCGGATTTGGGACTCGTTTCTCCTCTTCCACTCTCAGGTGCTTTGCAGGTGAGAGACGAAAGAAAAAGTTGAACCGAATTGTTGGCCGAGCCTCAGTCTTTAGCCTTGAGCTTAGTGTTGTTTCATTTTATGTTTCATTTCATTTCAAACTTGGAAACAAGATCCCAATCCTTCTTAATGTTTCCTTGGCAATGACGATCTGGTTTCATTGAAAAAGAAATTATAGTGGTATTTCTGATGTAAACACTGCCATATGGCCTTTGTCAACTGGCCAGCTGTTCTCCTGTGTTGATTTCAGAGTGCTCTAGAATGTTCCATGCTTCCATCCACAACGGACATGGTCACGCAAACTGCCACCAAAACGATCCAGAACTAGAGCTATTAAACATATACTGTAATCTATTTAGTGTATATATTTTTCCTGCGTTGTATGACTCCATTAAAAAAAAACATATACATCACCAGGCACTGAGACAAATAGAGTATAGAAGTAGAGGAATTTCTGTTTCATATAATATCTGTAGAGGACCTGCCAGGCCAAGCTGACAGTATGGATATGTGAGGGAAATAATCTTTGTCCTGCATTAGTGAATGTGGTCATCATCAGTACCATTCAGTCATCAGAGCATATTCTTCACAGCCTGGAAAAATGTGTGGCAAGAAGTGTGACCACCCCTTTGGTTAATGATAGAAGTGTTGTCAAAATGTAGAATTCAGTCAAGTGGAAGTAGTACAATACATCTGGCCTTTGTGTTAAACTAGTCATTTTGTCCATTTCACATATTCTCTTAGTAGAAAAAAAAAGAAAATCTCCTTGTACAAACAGTACATTGTTTCTTTTTCCATTTCTTTTTTTCCTTCCTTTTTTTTTTTTTGCTTTTGCTGCTCTAAATATCGACATTCCTGGGTAGTTCGTGACAAGAGAAAGACTCACAGTAACAAGAAACTTGTAGAAATACAACTTGGCAATCATCTTCACTGACAAAAAAAGACACCAATAGAATGACAGTAGTCAAGAAGGCCTCAAGACTCCTGGACAGGAAGGCTAACACTAGCATACAATACTGGATTTATTTCTGTGATTGTGGGTGAATGTGGGTGCATAACCTGATGAGTCACCAGTAACAGGAATTTCAAGTGCAAAGGAAGTTTTGAGAAGCATTATCTACTGACTTGTGACATGGACATGATGACCTTGCGTTGCGGAGAACTTGATGAGCCTCTTCAATGTTCTCCTCTAATTTTGCCTATACATCTTTCCCTCCATATCCACCTTTTACTGGAGTGTTTGAAACCTCTTAGTTTCCCACCAGTTGTTCCTCCTCTACAGACGAAGTATCTTGCACCATGTCTGGAGACACAGACGCATCCTTTCTGACGCCGTGTTGATGTGAGTAAGTTTCAGGGCTGCTGCTTGCTTCCAGGAGATCCTCGACATCTTCTCCTTCCGCTTCTTCCTCATCTGTATTCTCCTGCTCTACCAGTTTAAGCTCTCGCTTCGTGGACTGGGTGTTTCCCAAAATTGATGGTATCTCTCTGAATTGGTTTGGAGACCTCACTAGAGCTCCATCTTCCATGGTGACCCCATTTCCAGCTTTTGACTTGTATTTGATCCAGTCCTCCATGCCCATGACCCCATCCCCATCACTGAGGAACTTCCACAGTGTCAAAGGGTCACGGTTCCACCCAGGCATGGTCAGTCTGGCGGAATGGTTGTCAGTGGTCACAGGGGCTCCCCTTTTACGGCGGGACTTGCTGGTGTGGTTGACCTGTAGGTGCATGGCCATCAGTTCAACAGAAGAGGTACGGAATGGGCAGAATACACACTGACTCAGAGTGTCATCACTTTCTCTTGTTCCTCCTGATGGAGGAGTTCCAGAGCTACTAACTACTCCCAAATCTTGCTCCACTGCACTGATTCCAGACACAGGGCGGCGTGAGAGGTCCAAAGGCTCAAATCCACCTTCCCTGGAAGCACCAGATGTCATGCTGCTCTGATACCCATTAGCTGGCACCATACGACTTGTAACCAGAGGTTTACGTCTGGACACTTTGGGCATTTTTAGAGGGGGGGTCTCTCTTGTCAAGCCTCTTTCTAGTCCACCTGGGTAGAGGTCCCCCATCATCCCAGACAAAAAACGGTACTGACTCTCCAGATCTCTTTCTTTCCGAGAGGCTTTGGCCTTCTGAAGAACATCTTTCTGTTCTAGAGGTCCAGGGCCCAAAGCCTGGCTGTGTCTGGATGTGGAGATTTCTGCTGCACCCCTCCCAAATGATCCCTGGTTTGTTAAGGGGGATCGATGCTGTTTTGGGATCCCTTCTCTTTGAGAAGCAGTCAGCGAAGATGGGAGGCTTGGAGAGGAGGAGCCAGGAGAACTTGACATAGCATTCCTCTCACGGTGATGTCGTTGCAGATGGTATTTGAGAGAGCCAGACTGGGTTCCTGCATAGTCGCAGTGGGGACATTTGTAAGGTCTCTCACCTGAAGGAGAGCACACATTCTCGTTCACAAAAGGCTAGTTCATCTTTTGAATCGTTCAACAATACCGCCGTTATTGCTGCTACATAGTGTAGTAAAAATAAAATAAACTGCATCTTTAAAAAAGGGGACATTTAAGGAAACATAAACATTGAGAGAGAAATGACTGTTTTACTGGCTTATAAAAACTGCTGAGATGCAGTTATTTAACAGCAGATGGCACTGTCTGTTATTATTTGACCTCAGTTGTTGCATGCATCTGCCTGATCAGTCAGCACAGAATATATTCATTTATGTTAAAATGATAAAAATGGAAGGCAAACTGGCTTATATTTCAAGCGTTACCCTCACCTGTGTGCACACGTAGGTGTACTTTAAGGTGATGAGAGGAGCGGAAAGCTTTGCCACAGTAGGGGCAATCCTTCATTCCTGTACCCCGCACACGTTCCCTCGGAGCCATGGAAGCTCCAGATGATGGTACCCTCAGACCATTCTCCCCTGTGAAAAAAAAAAAACAGTGATAACTGATAAAATCCAAGACAGCAAACTCAGTGATATACTAATCCTTAGATTCTTTTTTAAGAGTAGCCTTGGACTCAAATGAAATTCTCATTCATACGTTAGATCAATTTACTTTATACTCGATTATCCTTACTTGAAAGATGTGTTATGACAGAATGGAAACTTCCAGCTGTTCCCACTCCTGACTGGTGCTGTTTGGCCTCAAGTCTGCATTCATTTCCATTTCCCCGTCCCCCTGCTCCTCCTCCTCCTCCTTCTCGAGGTCCTACAATCTTATCTTCTTCTTTCCCTGTACCTCCTTGTGCACTTGGATACTTCTGCTGTTTCTGAACATGAATACGAGCATGAGCCACTACCTGCTGTAGACTCTGGAAAAGCTTCCCACAGTCAGGGCACTCCCAAGGGGCACCTGACGCCTCCAGCTCCTCTTTGAAACCAAGGCCACCCAAGTAGGCACGCACCTGCTCGGCCTCACCGACAACAGTGCCCTGTGAAGAAGGGCGCTGGTGCTGCGCCTGAGATTTCTGCTGCTGGTGCTGTTGCTGGCTTTGCTGCACTGCTGCCAGGCTGCGAGCAACCAGCTGCCACATGGCTGTCTGCTCCCCTCCATCCAGTGCCTCTCCTCCTTTCTCTCCTCCGTTACCCATCTCAGCCACCTGAGCCACCGCCTGCAGTCGTTCCATGCAGCTCGCACCACTGTTGTCATTTGGCAACCCTAGGTAACCCCACATCGAAGACTTACTTGAGCCTGGACTGATTTCTGACCTCGCAGTCCGACTTCCTCTCCCACCACCTCCTCCTGCCATGCTGCGTGCCAAGAGCAGGTTCGAGTAGAGAGCGTCTAAGGCCTGGTTCCCAGGGCCTTTGGACTGTTCAGACCCAGAAGGTCCTAGACTCCCCAGGCCAGCCTTTAGGCCCAGCTTGTTGAGGTGCACTTTCATGTGGTTCTTGAGGAACCAGGCCTCCTTGAAGCCACGACCACAAACCTGGCACTTATGGTCAAGGGAGTCCTTGTGCTTGCGCATGTGGCCTTTCAAGAACCAGGACTGGGTAAAGCGCTGGCCACAGGTCTCACAACGGAAGGCTGGAAGAGCAGGCGCTTGTGGCAAAGGCATTTGTGGTGGAGCAGTGATAGGGCGGGAAGGGAAGACAGAAGGTGGAACTGGCTCTTCAGGTGTGTGGCTCTCCTGAAGGTGAGCGGCTAGACGTTCCTCTTGATTAGCTGCGAAGGGGCACAGTGTGCACTTGTACGGGTTGTGGAGGATTCGAACATGACGGGCTAGCTCAGAAGCTGTGCGGAATTTACCCTTACAGGCATGGCAACGGAAGGCAGAGGCTGCACCAGATGGAGCAGGCTCTTCAATGCCGGCAGGGCCTAAAGGAGAAAAGGTAGAAGAGGCTGGAGCTTCTTCTGTAAGAGGTGGAGTCAAGGGTGTGGTTCCATCCATTAGAAACGGAGGGCTGCTGGCTGTTTGGAGGTCTGTCATAGCCTCTTCCCTTCGATTTTGATGTAGTGACCTGGATAATGAACCCAGGTTGACCTCTCTATTGCTGTGGTTTCTAATAACACCATCACTCACATGATTCTGCTGGGGTTTAACATGTACATTCCTGTAGATGGCAGAGGCCCGGCGGTCCCTATCCAGACTGTGAGCTCGAGCATGGAGGGACAGAATGCTCTGGAAACGGAACCTCTTCCCGCAAACGTGGCAAGGAAACCTGAGGGCAGGACCAGTGGCAGGACCTCCTTGGACACTCACGCTTTCGTTGTTGAAAAGCTGCAGGTCCAGTTCATCACTGCAGGTGACACTAGGCCCAGATGAGAGGGCCTGCTCCAGAGCTCCAAAAGCAGGCAGTGGCGCGGACGGAGTAGCTGGAGGACTGTTCTCTGAAGAGGGGCTACATAGCTGCTCTTCCCCTGGAAACAGTGCCACAGCTGGAGTGGGAGAAGATGGGGCTGACAGCTCCTCATCCTCCTCGTCATCTTGTTGGTTGGAATCAGCAAGGACAAAAGGTGAAAGGGGTACATATGTGGTACTCAAAGGGCTAGAGTGGGCAGATTGAGGGCTCTGGGGTAAAGAATGAGGGCTGAGATCTAGTGAGGGCATTGAAGGAGGGGACAAGGGTGCCTCAGAGGAGACAGCAAGCACACACTCTGGCGGTGAATCCATACTCTGTACCAGAAAGACAAGGACAGAGGTCACAAATGTGAACAAGGCAATATGTTCAATATGTCATGCGCATGGAATACAAACGTCAGTGCATTTCTTGGGTACTCACTAGTAATGTGTGTTTTCCATGATTCACTACTTTGGCTAAAGGAGGATGAGGTTTGAAAATCTGCGAGACCACCTCCTGAAAGTCCCTACAAAACACAAAACAAATACTGAATGCCCATGTAGATCTGTGTATGAGGTTATCAGGATAAAATTCAGAACTGTAAATACTTTACTGACATTGTACATTTCTGCGAAAAGAGTCGTAGCACATCATGAGATAAGTCAATGCATTCAATGGAAGTTCCTGTGATTCAACAGGACACTCGTTTCTTTATGTTTATAACTTGTTTTGGTCTCTGTAGTGATTGTTCTAAAAAAAAAAAAAGTTGGAACAGTCTAACTGTTGTTTTGCATGAATGTGGAGGCCAAAACTTTTAAGTAATACACTGCTTGGAAGAGCATGCCTGTGCGTGTGTGTGTGTATGTGTGTGTGTGTGTGTGTATCCGTGTACATGTGCGAATATGCATGCATGAGTATGTGTGTGCAAAAGGGCACAGCGGGACACAAACTGTCCCAAACAGGATGGGCGCGTGATATTTTGACTTCCCCACACACCCTTCCTGCGCAAACATACACAGTAGCTGCTTAAATCAGAATTAAATCATAATCTGTCACACACCCCACCATCCAACCAGAGGTAAACATATCATGTCTCTCTCACACATATGAAAACACCCTCTCTCTCTCTCTCATATACACCCACTCATATACACATAAGCGCAAGCACACAGGCTCTGTGTGAGGACATGCCCAGACATAGCATAAAAAATGCTGAAAGAAAATTGAGCTCATTGATGACTGTGGTAAAAAAAAAATCTGCTGAATAGAAGAACATCTGTGAGTGTGTATCTGTGCTTGTATGTGTGAGTCACTGTTTGTGACAGTTTGTGTTTTCTGTGTGGGTGATAGTGTGTTTTTAATTCATAGCCATACATTTAAATCAGTGAGTACAAATACAAATACACCTGGCTTGCGGCTGCAATTGATTTTCTGTGGGGTGTGTGCTAGAAAATTGATTACGTGTACACTATATGTTTCTGTAGGCATGTCTATCAGCCTTGTCTTGGATGATGGAGAGTAGAGTGGCCGGTTGACATTTTAGCTAAACCATGCCTCCCAAGGATATCACCACAATATCAATCATACTCTCTCTCTCTCTCTTCCGCCCTCCCTCCTTTTCCATCCTCTTTAATCCACCATTATTGTTACCTCTTTCCCCTTCCATCTTTTCACCTCCACAGACTCCCTCTCCTCCCATCCCCCTCTCTTTTTCTCTCTCACTCCTCCTCCCTCTATTATTCACTAATTTTCTTTCATTCTCTCTGCCTCTCCTGCAGTGGTGCCAGTTGGCATCATGCCAGGGAATGCTGCTATCAGCTGGTAGATTGGGGCCTGCCAACATGGCGAAGGGAGAAGAGAAAGAAGGGAGCGAGACAGACGGAGGAAGAGAGAAAGAAAGACTGGGAAGGGGGGGGGGGTTATAAGAGAGAGACACATCTGAATGAGCCATATTTGATTGTTAATTTTCTTATGAAAAAAGGGGGCACGGAGCATTCCCGGCTCTAGAGCGGAGGATGCTGCGACTGTCTCGGTCTGATGGCATTATTATCATATGAATATCGGCCGTGGCCATGCATTGTTCTGCTGTGACAGACATGTTCATGTCCGACCAGGCCTGTCACGCCAATAAAGCTTTTTCCAAATTTGGATAGATGGAAGGAGTGATAAGGTGCTAGACGGAGGGGGGAGGGGAAAGATGAAGGCAGGAAAGCGATAAAGCAGCACACACAAATAATCCACACACACACTCACTCACTCACACACTTGCAATATGGCAGCAAGTCACCAGATGATTCATGCATGCTAAACACCTTTGTCTGAATGGCCACACGGTACACTCCCCTGGAACAACACACACACACACACACACACACACACACACAGTTGTGCCTTCGCGTACAAACAGCGTTCAAAAGTCAAATTCATAAAAAACAGACTTAAACATGATGTCTAATTGAGGCTTTGCGATATTTGGAAAGAAAATCTTATTTTAAGGTGGAAGTATAAGAAAAAAAAAAAGAGTGGGGAAACCACACACTATAATTTTAGATCACAGTGTGCATTTTTGTTCCTTTTAGTGGTAGGAGAAGTCTGAAACATACTATTATACTGACCAGTCTATGGTCTTTTCCACTTAAAGCTCAGGTGCGTATACGTCCGGCTGCACAGCTTATCTTACAAAGAAATGTCTTAATGCACTCCTTTCCCACAAAACGAAAAACTCGTTCTACGAAGCTGCTGGCTCTTTTCAGCGAAGGGGTCGGATTTGTTAATTACCTAACAACTATAATGACAGAGTGATTAAACAATAGTTACACTACAACCTTTAAACCCACAATCAGGATGAGTTTCAGAATGAAATTACATGTAATTTGACAATTGATAACCCTTTCAGATTCTATGCAGACACACTAAAAACCACGGAGACCATTGTGGCTGAAAAATCACCAATCGGAGACCTTTTCGAAATCAGTCAGGGCAACAATCAGGGCTTATCCCTGATATTCCCTATCTATTTAATTAACAAAGATTGGAAATATTTTTCATTCGATAGGGACAGCTAATAATTAGCATTCCATCATTAAATAAAAATGCATTAGCCATGCGGTACGCATTAAGCTTTTATGACTCGAAAGCAGGCATATCAACAGCCAGATCGATTCGTGGTATTGATAGAGAAATGCATACATTTTCAGATTCCCAGTTTAATGAGACTGCCTGAATTTGTATTAGTCTTTAACTTATTCACAGAGTTATTCCTCGCTCTGTATCTTATATTCTATGGCCCTTAACAAACGAAATAGTCTTTTTTTGTGCACAAGTGTGTGCAAAGAGGATCTCAGTGCTCTCTTCAACTCTGTAGCCGTGTAATGTATCTAAAACGATACCGGCTTCTATTCATACGGCATAACAGACGCCCTTGAGAAAATTTACATGAACTGGTCTAACTGTGTGTGCTTGGGCGCAGAAGCGCCTCGCCGTGTGATTTGTGTGGTCGCAGTGTGTGTCAGTGTTAGTCAAGTCTTAGGTATGGAGACACTTAATTGTGTGTCTGTGTGTGCGATCCTGGACTCGTGGTTTTTTCGCCTGTGGTCACACGGCAACCTTCCCTACAGACGCGATTCATTTCCTGTTCTTAACCTTGGCCTGAACTTACTCAGTCTCTGCTTTCCCCTCACTCTCTCTCTCTCTCTCTCACATCCAGGCCTAGGGGTCTGTCTCTCTCTCTTTCTCACACACACACACACGCTCTCACACAGACAAACACATACTTAATGGTGTCTCTAAAATACACCCAACAGCTTTCTCATTCTCTTCCACTCACTTTCTCTGCCCGAACTCTTCTACTCCTGCAGACTGTCCCCGCACACCTCTGTGTGTTCACTTCTGGTCTCTTATCCTCCTACTTGTCAAATAAGGGGGCTGTCTGTTTCTGTCCTTTCGAAAATTATTTATACAGAACGTCTGATGTCTGAACCACACGCCTGTATTTTTAGCACCAACTTTTCTATGACGAAAAGAGACGCATACCATCTAGATTGGTGAAGTGTGGCTGGAGCAAACAGATCTTTGCAGCGGACAGTAGGGATGCACCATAAGAATATAATAACAGTCGATGCTATTTGATATTATACAGTACTCTAATGTGGACAGGAATGCATGCAATGACACAATCTTCTCCTGATGTTTCTATCTACAGCTATAGCTGCTTTACCCTCAGGCTGTCACACATTCCTGCTGGTGTTTCCAAGTCAATACCAATGCAGAGTGTTCCATGTTTCTCCAACTACTGATATCTCTGTTACTGACTCTCAGTAAAGCGCTACTATACTGATAGCTTCAAATATAATCGAACTAATGCTCTTTTACATCCCTTGTAACGATCGAAAGTCAAATTAAAGCTACAAACATGGATGCAAGTGGCTTTTTCTAAACCCTACTCCAACTCACCTGACTACTAAGTAGCTTAATAAAAAGCACAGTTGCTGGATTAACTTGAATAAATTCAGATTGACTTGTATTAAATTCAGCAATGTTGTTATAATACATGAAATTACATTGTTTAACTTTACGCAGGCCTCGTTTCTTCTGCACTCTTTGACCTGTACGGACTATATTCGCCGCTCACCAGGTATTTCTGTCCAGAGATACCTATTCTGCACCATCAATCTAATGACAGTGTTTCATTCACCATCTATTTATATCTAGCACATTATAAAATCACATAGTCTGATTCTACTGCCGCATGACCCCTACTTCAAAGCCCATAAAATGAAAAGGCCTACTCTATCACATTTACTACTACTGCACTCATCTTCTCTTCTCAGGATGCTCTGACGAGCATGCGGCTCTCAGCGCAGATGTAAGGGGAAGAGAGATGTAAAAGAGGTGGTGCTTTCTCTATGGGGGAGTAAGAAAGAGATCTACCTCCAGCTGAGTGTTAATTGCCCAATTAAACCAATCAGAAGTTTAATTAGTAAAGTCTTGACTTTACAGGTCCTCGCAGCTGCCGAAGTCTTCTGCATCTGGTTGTATTTTTTTTTAAACATGAAAAAAGGCACCCATGCTAAAAGTAACCTCAGGCACATTAGCCCACCAAAGGTTGTAAAAGTTACGATTTTTTTGTAGTTTTCCAGTTGCCCTTATACTTCAAGTCGTGCCGCCCCCACCCCCCTCCCAGCTCCTTTAATCATGCCAGTTTTTGCAGGGCAGGGCAGGGCAGGAGAGAAACACCTCTGGGCACCACCACCAACAAAACAATGCCAGTTAGGGGGGAAAAATAAAAATGTTCCTCCTTTTGTGTCCCATAAACCTCCTCATCAGCCTCGAAAGAAGTGAAGGATTTGCAGAGAAACTTTTCTTTAAGGGGGATTTTTTTTTTTTAAAAAAAGAGCTCTTATCTCTTTCTCTCTCTCTGGAGAGGAATTTCCTCGCCGTGTCATGCGCGTCAACAACGTGCAACCATTTTCACTCCCCCTTTCCCTCCTCTTCCCTCTCGCGGCCATCTCAATTAAAAAAAAAACACAAAATAAATAAATAATAAATAATGCTTCGCGAACGGCAAACAGGCGAGCTTACGTCCCGGAAAAATAAATCGAAAGCTTTTTTCTTCATGCAATCTTTGGACACACATACCAAAAGGGGGCACCTTAAAGTGGGGATTAAATAAAATTATATACACAAACGACCCCCCCCCACCACCGTTTTTTTTTTTGCTTGACGGGATGTCGTTTCGTACGTCCCGCTCCGTTCTCCCTTTCTTATTTTTCTTTCAGCACAAAAAAAGATGAAGGGAGGGCGAAGAAAAAAGGAGAAAAAGAGACACGCGTATACGGAGGGAGAGAGAGAGAAGCAGCTGAAAAGTGCCATCATGGGGTTCATCTTGAATTTCGCTGCCAGATCTCACACACACACGTAAAAAAAAAGACTGAAGTCAGCACCCCCCACGCTCCCTTTGCAGCCCGGTCCGACTCCCCTACGGTCCAGCACCACTTCTCTTAACTTTCTTTGAGGTTTTTAACACGACTATAAGTGTGTACCGGACTTTAAGTGTGTGTGTGTGTGTGTGTGTGTGTGTTCCGGACGGAATCCTTAGCACTCCGGGCTACTCATGAGCTAGCGAGGGACTGGTGGAGGCAGGAGCTCCTCTGAGGAGGTGACATTAGGACATGTGGACCAGCTGGATTGGGTTTGGGATTGTAAGGTAGCAGCCACAGCCCTGGTGATCCAGAGCACCCCCCCCCCCCGCCAAGACCTTACACCCCCGAACTAAACTTCCCAGCGGATCGAGCTCAGATCCCATTTTAGATCTCCCTCGGATCCATGTGAGCGGAGTCTTCATCCACACCTTCACACGGGACGAGCATAACGAGCAGCCCGTCGGGGTGTCACCTCCTTCAGCTGCTACACAGCTACAGCGATCGGAGGGGCACTGGGGTGGGCAATAAATAAATCTGCATTTTGAATGCCTTCCGTTTGCTCCACCTCGAGCGTTATAGGCTATCATTTTTATCGCAAACTTTTTTTGGAGGAAAGAAAAAGTTAATATCGAGTCTTCATCACTTTAGGACACTTTTTTATTCCACTCGGATGGGCCAATGCAAGACCCCCCCCAAACAAAAGTTAATGCGTTTTATAACTAGAGGGGTCTCATTTGTGAACCCAGGCTACCCCTCACACACACCGGCAACATACATGAATCTCACTGAGGAGAGAGTGCGTGTGGTAGCCTGTGTTCACAAATAAGACCCCTCTAGTTATAAAATGCATGAACTTTTTTGGAAGGGGGTCTCGCTCGGGCTGCACTGGCCATCCGAAACACATACATGAACACACTGAAGTGTGTGTGTGTGTGTGTGTGTGTGTGTGTGTGTGTGTGCGTGCGTGCGTGCAGATACCATGTAGCGCGCGCCTCTTGTAGCGATGCACGACCACCCCTGCCAATCAATCGGTTTGGTCCGATTTGGCCTCAAATCCACACAAATAAAATACAAAAAGAACACCAAATGACAAAAGCGTCCGATCTAAAAAAGAGAGAGAGAGACATTCCACGGCCCATACAGTCAGCTTTCCATTACAGACCTGCTCCTCCTCCTCCACCCCCCAAAAAAGAAAGTCAAGTCGTCGTCGGATATTTTTGTGCTCTTTCTGAAGAATAAAAAACAACCCCCAAACCCCCGCAACAATCGGCAAATTTACGCAACGAAGCGAGCGCAACAAACGAAGCGGAGCGTTCAGAAACACGCGCAGAGTGCACATGAATAGATAAACATTTATATACATATATGTGTATATATATAATTAAACCAGATTTTTTTGTGACTAGAAAAGTAAAGACTCAATGTACTTACGGGAGAGGCGGCGAGGAGATTAATGACAAGACACGTCATGATTACGTTTCACTTGAATTAAATACATTACGAGTTAGAAAGGAGGGAGGGAGGGAGGGGGGAGAGAGAGAGAAAGAGAGAGAAAGAAAAAATGGAAATCGGGGTAGTTGTATACAAGCATACGCCGTTCTCCCCCTCCCCCTCCCCTCCCTCTCCCTCTCCCTCTCTCTCTTTCTCTCTCTCTCTCTTTCTCTCTCTCTCTCCTCCCCTCTTCTCTCGCACGTCTCTCTCGCATTTTTTTCTACAGATCCATTTATTGTGCAGTCGTGAGTGAATGAGAGAGAGAGAGAGAGAGAGAGAGAAAGACAGAAGGAGGGGTGCTGATGAAGGGGAGGAGGTGGCTGGTAGGTTGCGAAACGTAATTAGAATGGGACTGGCTCCATTTAAACAAAATAACAATAATAATAATCATCATATAATACAGTATGCTCACATGGCCATATAGAGATTAGGCATTAATACTCCTTCAAGGGCATCATTTCTTCCTTTCATCTTTTTTTCTCCTATTCTAACTTGTTAAACGCAGGCTAAGCTAAACTGGCAGGCTATCTTCACAGAACAAACTTCGTTTGAAAAACTTTTGTCTGAAACTGGAACGTCAGAGTACAAAAACAAAGTGTGTGAAATCTCCACCTTACATTTTGGTTTTAAGCTGATGTGCTGTTGTTTATTTTCTTTAAAAAATTAAGAAAAAAACTTTCATTTTTAGACACTAGCCTAAAGTGGAAGTTGTTTTGGTGGGAGGGGGGCTCGTTACCGTTGCTAGGGTGTCGTTGCCAGGGAGTCGTTGCCACGTGACGCCGCGCAGGTGCAGTAGAAGAGTTCGAACGGCCCGCGCGAACCAAAGCCTAGCTGTATGCTCCATAAAATGAAACAAGGAAGGAGAAGAACGTCGAATATTGAGTGAAATTAGACATAAAAGTTGATGGTTCTGTCTGAGTTTAGTAGCAGGAGGACATATAAACATAATGAAAAGCTTTTTTTGAGGTTCAGTTCAAATAATTCACAGGTTTTTAGCCACAAGCTGGTAAGTTAGTTGCTAGATCTGGTAAGTTGCTAAGAAAGTTGAATCTGAGGTGAGAAGAATGTTGTATGGCTGTCAAGTTTTGTTTCATCTGAATCTGAGACACTTTTTCCCCTCTGTGCCATTTTCCTCAGCCCTGCCTCACATTGCTTGACATGACATTCCAAAATGGCCACCTGATTAATAAGCCATTATTCAGTCTCAGATTGTGAAGAGAGACGAATAGGTCATGGGCTCTTCGTGTAAAGGGGTGGGGGGGCTGGTTGGCACACGTCCATTACTGATCACTGTTTCGAAGATGCTTTGTGACTATGGTACATTCATACACACACCGCTGTTGTTTTTCTCGCATGGTTGGTGTATCTTGTTGCAGTCTCTGTGCTTGTGTATTGTGCATGTGTGTATGGCTTGCGTCTGATACAGTAGCATCACCACCCACCCCTGACGCTTTGATTGTTTTTTACGCCGCAGCAGAAATGCACCAATTAATATGCAGAGAGTGAGTGAGACGGAGACAAACAAAAAAAAAAAAAAATGCGGGGAGGAGGGGGGAAGAGGGAGAGAGAGGGATGGCATGAAGAGACGGAAGGGAGGGAAGTAAGGGGCAAGATGAAATGAGAGATGATGAAGAACAAGGGGGAAAAGAGATGGAGTGAAATATGGAAATGTTGGATGGTGGAGGTGGAGGGGGGCAATGGAAAAGATGAAGCCTGATAAATGTGAGAGAAAGGAGAAGAGGGAAGGGGGGCTGACAGGAGTGGATCAATATGTACATATTTAGTGAGAGATAGAGAGAGATGGAGGGATCGATTGGGAGGGGTGGAGGATGGAGGTGTGTGGCAGAGGATGAGGCAATGAGGGTGAGAGAGAGAAAGAGAGGGATGAGCGGAGGGGTAGAGGGGTGGAGTGATGTGGCAGTGGCTGCTGTCTCTTTGTCGCAGTGTCAGGGTATTGATACTGTAGTATCGCCATGACAATAGCACCGTGGCGACGGCCATGACGACGCTGGGGAGCACAATGCAGCCACAATACTGAGGGCACTGAGGCATCACATATAGCTGAGGGAAAGAGTGAGTGGGTGAGAGAGAGAGAGAGAGAGGAGGGGGATAGCAGGTGCATGTCTGGAATTTCAGGCAAGGGTATAAAATGCATGTTAGATGCAGTGCTACTAAAATACTTTTAACAAATCACACTGTGCTACTGCACACACTCTGAGTCTCCAAATGTTCCAGTCAGTTCCCCCATAGATTTTATTCCCGGAATAGACCACAGACGGGGCGGCTAAATATGAACGCTCCCACACTTGAGCTTTTTGTGGCACACTTTCCAAACTACGCTCTATGTTCACTGGCATCACTCACTTCAATTTCCCCCTCGTTTTCCCTCAGGTTCTTGAGAAGATAAATGGCTGCTTGTCAGCCTAGAAGTCAGTCGGAGTGACCAGCCCCTTTTCTCCCACTATGATCTATAGTTCGTCTCACCCTCCCTTCCCGCGCCCCCTTCCCTCCTTAATATGATGTAAAAAGCTAATCGCATGCAAATGTCTGTTGTCCCGGTAACGGGGCCGAAAAATCCCTTTGATGTTTCACCCAGCTCATTCTCTCCACGTTCCCTTTGTTCTCCAGAGTCTCTCTGCTTTGTCAACATACCCCCTCTACCCCTCGCGCTCTCTCTCCCTATTCCTCTCCATCTCCTCTCTGCCCCTTTCCCTCTCTCAAACCCCACCAGTCTCTTCTCTTTCTCACTTTCCATCTTTCTTTTATACATCTCTATCTCTCTCTAACCTGTCTTCCTCCATAACCTTTGCTCTCTACCCCCTCTTCCTTTTGGTTACTCTCACTCTCTCTCACCCACTTTGCCTTGCTTGCCCTCTTCAGCTTTCTTGCCAGACAAAAAACTTCCCTGCTCTTGAGCATACCTCTTTTCCCCCCTTTCACTCAACCCCCCCACACTGTTGTATCTCTCTCTCTCATTCTTTCACTCTTGTTCACCATCTACCCTCTCTGTGCCTCTCTGTCTGCGCCCTCTCACTCCGTCATTACCCATCATCCTATCTACAGTCTTCTGCCCCCTCTCTCTCTATAAACCCCTTCCTGTTTCTCACTGTGCTCTATAGATCCTCTTTTGCCCATTCCCTCCCTCCCTCCCTCCTTCCTTCCCTCCCTCTCCCTCTCTCTCAAATATCTGATCCCCTTCATTGGTCACTGAGCCGCTGCCATTTTCAGTGTGTCAGTAATGTTGTCAAGTGCGTATCCCATAATGCCCGGTGCTTTAGTGCAGCGATATGTGCTAAATGTCATTAGCCCGCTCACTAAAATGGCTGCAACAAACAACACTCTCATTCTTCTCCAGTTTTAATTCTCACAGGGGAACAAAAAACAAGACACATTGATCAAGTACAGAAGTAAATGTAGTACATCATAGCATGCAATCATTCCATCATTAATACTACCAAGAGATTTTACTTTGAGGAAAAACAAAATGTAAACAATATAAGAGCAGAACTGAGAAGCTTACAAAGGCACCTTGTTTCTTTGGTAAACGCGTCTATTTACAATGAAAACTGTGAATCATGCCAAGGTATTTATAGTTATGAAGAGCGAGCTGCTTGAAAAGCACTGAATCGCACAGATTTCCCACTGTGGAAAGTATGTTTGGATTGAGTTTGGTGTGGGTTTTAAAGCTTTAGCTACATTCCTAATGCAGATCTCACACACAGCCTCTCTCTCTCTCTCTCTCACACACACACACACACACACTCACTCTCACATACCACTCCTTATATAAAACAGTCAGACAAAATACATACATTACATGACTTCCCACCTAATTAAAAATGTGTGTATACACACGCACACATATAGCTTTTTACTGTTCTTTGCCATACAGTTCTAAAGTATCTACTGAAAATGAAGTGCAAGACAAGATGAAACGTTTGGGTTTAAAAAAAAAAAAAAAAAGGCAATAAAGGATATCTTTAAGAGCAGGAGTTGGCTTGACTGTTCCAAAATGGATTATGAGTGCTTGACTCATAGTTAATGTCAGCTCTAACAAAGCTGAATTCAAACTCTCGAAGAGAGTCGTGGAATCCGGTGCTATGCTAGATTAAGACAGCTCAAGGTCTAATGGGGTATAATAGAATATGCAAGGGTGGGGTTCACCAATTACATAACTCGGAGAATAAAGCAGAAAGTCCTAGCATTTCCTCTTATGCAAACCATCTTTGGATTTGGCTGGCGGAGCTGCCATGACAATCAAAGCCAGCTGGATCCTAATGCAACTCATAGATGGAGCAAGGAAAAATCTCTTCTTTTCACACAGTGGGAGAGAGAGAGAGATGGCGGGCCTGTGAATTCATATGGCACTAACTAACAGCACACAATAACAATCAGATCTGTGTGGAGAAATCTGCTCGACTCAAAGAGGCTCCACTATGCAACACTGTGGAAGAAACGGCTGTATATAAGACAACTATGACACTACGTTCACATTACAGGCCTTACTGCGCTGCTCCGATTTTTCTTCTTTAATGGTTCACTTTTGTTTTTGTAAGTAATACCAGTTATTAGTGTGAATGAACCTGGGTCCTGAAACAACCTACAAGGGAACATCCTAATCAGTAACGTGTGATCCATATGCATCTTGAACGACGACAAATGAATAATCTTTCATGAACAATCTCAACCGTTCATGATCGGAGAGAAACCGAAATAAGGTCAGATGCCTTAATGCTGCCTTAGTGTTTCCTGGCACAAACCTCAATTAGCAACGACAGTTACTCTGCAAACATGGCAATGATAATGTAAAATGTGCATGCACAGTAACAACAAGAGAAAAAAAACCTGAATTTTTCATTAACACCTACCAGATTTAAGTACCACATATGGAAGAGGCCAGATTGGGAATGGAAGCCATGCAAATCTGTGTCACATTTGAAGAAAACAATCGGGTTTGGGCCCCTTAAACCTGCTGTGTGAACATAGACTAAGATACAGCACATTATTCAAACAGTTATGATTAGTGCAACAGTTGTGAGTGTTATCCAACAGTTTTTGTCTATTGCAAGAGGAAAAGTGCTACTGAACAAAAAAAGGTTCTTGACAAACATGTACAGCTTCACCATGAGCAAACAAGAATTCATTGGGTTGAAAAAAATGTAATTTGGCCTTTTACAGAGCTTTTGAAAAAAAAAAAAAAAAAAAGACAAGACTCCTTTTCTCCAAGTGACTTTTTCCCACCAGCACCACCTGCTGGCAAACAAGGAATGTGGAAGTTTTAAAGGACAACAAATCATTCTGGAGAATGAATCCAAAAATACCACAGTATTTGATATGTAGTTATAATACTGTTTCAGCTCCTGAGGAGGAGGATAAAGTGGGAAACATATTTGCCGTTGTTACGCGTACATGTTACATAGTTTATTCCTTGTTGGTCTCTCATACACACATACAAGTTATAGAAGTAGGTAGGAACTGTTTATTTTAATGAACATTATTTTCATTAAAGGAAAAATGCAACTTCAAAGGAATTTGCTGTCAGAAGCCTTCATCACACGTTTCATTACACTTACAGATCCTCAGATCCTCAAAATAAGTCTTTATTTATATGAAGGCCATATATCACAGGCCCTAAACTAGACTACTTCATTTAAAAGCACCATTTTTTATACTTCAGAAGGAAGAGAATACCTGCAAAGAAAGAGGCCTATGAGTCAATAGCTGCAATGACACCAAACTGAACGATTTAGCTACAGCACACTCCTTAAAGATCGTTTTTGCTGTGACTTTGGAATGTGATGTGATGGTGGATAGCTACGAATTTTGTGAAAATAAAGTCTGTAACAAAAACTGTTCTTTGCTGAATCAGTAGAGAATACATTGGGATTTGGTGTAATCTTCTAGTTTGCATCAGTATAGCCAGTGTGTGTAAAAGCCTAAAAAGAGCAATGGGAGAGACAACAGCGAGTCATGTGTACAGCAGGATAACATTAGGCCTGTAATTAGGTGGTATAATGTCTACATTTCTTTCATTAAAGCCAGGAAAGGAAAGACAAAAAAACAAGAATTTTCTGGATGGTCAGAGGGGAAAAACCTCACCGCCGCTCATACGAAATTATAGCATAGTATTATCAGTTAGATCTTTTCAGATCTAGGAGTGTGGTTCTTGGCACGTCAGCGTAAGCAGCTAATCCACTGGGGTCGCGGTGTACAAAAGCCTGAAACACTGCTGCATGCTTCAGTACCTGGAAATCAGTTACCCACAGAGCAACGGGGGGAGAGGCAGAGCCAACATGGCCTTTTGTGTGGAATGCATCATGGCCTCCAAACCTTGATATACTGTATCAGGCTGTATTGTTGCTGAGTCATCTTCCAGTCTCTTTAAGCTTAGCATTTGTCCAGTTGTCCCTACATCCAGTGAAAGTCCATTGAATGGTTTTGATTCTGTTCGAAAAGAAAGGAGACAAAATGGATTTAAACATGGATTGAAAAACATATATTACTAGTAAGTAAATAGAGTGTGACAAACGATTATTATCTGCTTTCCAAAATAAAAAAAAAAGAATATAAGGAAAAAGACTAACATTTATGGTTGAGATGATGTTCACACAGAGGTGGATGGCGAGGAGTTCTGAAAAAATACAAAAGAATAATGACATGAATGTGCACATCTTTGTTAGACAAACACAAAGAAAGAGAAATTCAAAGGCAGAAATAATAGGAGCCTGATAAACGCGTTATTATATTTGTCGTACTGAAGCCATTCCCATGCTTCAGGATGCTGCAGCCCAATCTGAAATCTGAAACGGCGGCTCACCCAAACCTTCAACCACAACTCTGATCAATACGCAGTCATTCTACCCAATTACGATTCCCGCCAATGATGAGATACATGCCAGATCAAATATAGGTCAGATAACTGGACACATAATTGAAATGTACATTTTTAATCATATATAATTCCTCATCATTTCCAAATGAGTTATATAACTAAAAATCATTTTAAATGTATTTACTGTGAATGACCTTTCATGCCTCAACCACAGTAGATTCATGGCCCTGACTTTGGGAAACATTGGTGGACTGTGTACAGTGTGCAAGGGTTTGACCCGCCCTGGTTTTCTAAGTACACATCCTCTACAGAGAACACACTTTTTAATGCAGGGTTACTGTGATGAATTTTCATGGTGTAATAGTCAGTCCTCACCTGTATGTGGCCAGTTTGCACTGAGCTTTTCTTTGGGTCTCTAGCAACAGCAGGAGAACCTCCTTCTTTTTGACTGCCGACCGAGGAGGAGTCAGAACAGCTACTCTGAACTGAGAGAGAGGAAAAAAAGAGTTGCCTCATTTTGCTACAGGAAAAATCTTATGTCATATCCATATGCTAAACTGTGCAAGATCCTGCATGAACTTGAGATCAAATCCAAAAAGACACCTGTTGGACAACATCAGGGGACTTCCCCTCAAAAGTTTGGGGACAACTTGCTTTTTTGAACATGCCTGAACATTTGTGTTTGCAGTTCTACCATTTTTCTGGTTGTGACATCAGCACTGAACACCCAGACCTCTCTCACTCATTCATTTTCTGTAACCGCTTATTACTAGGGTTGCGGGTACCCGGAGACAGGGACTCACCTTAAGGGGGCGCCACTCAAACCTTTATTTTAAAAACGCTTTAAGCCCCTTAAATATCATATCCATAACTCATAACCCTTTATGTTTTATAGAACACAAAAGGGACCCTTTAGCAAGGTACCGTCCCCACACACTGCTCCTCAGGCGCTCTGTTCCTGGCTATCCGCTGCTTCACTTGGGTGTATGGGTTAAATGCAGAGAAAGAATTGTGTTCACACTACGTGCTGTGCTGTGTTCACATAAGACAAATGGACTTAACACTTATGTGTCAAAGTAACATGTACATAAATGCCAGAAATCACACTACCAGCTTGCCTTCTCATTACTGATCCTGGTGAAATCAGTGCGATTCACATCACATGTCAGTGATTTAGTGTCATGGCTGACCAATGTATTTGCACATTCAAGTGTTTACTTTATTTACTTTATCATTTAGCAGACACTTTTATCCAAAGCGACTTCCATTCCCTCACTACAGGGGGCAGTCTCCCTGGAGCAACTTGGGGTTAAGGGTCTTGCTCAGGAACCCAGTAGTGATATGCTGAAGGCAAGATTTAAACCCATGACCTCCTGGTCCAGAGGCATGGAATCCTACCCACTAGGCCACCACCATATAGACAAACATGCACATTTTTAGATTGTACCTCTCTCGTTGAGGCTGAAGCTTGAGTCCAGCTCTGATGTCTGAGCTCCTGTCACATCCAAAAGCAGCTTGCTGGATACTCCCATACACAGAGATTCCTTCAGACACAACTCTGCAAACACATGAACACAGAATATACAGTTACATTATACTAGGTCTACAAAACAAATATCCTACATGAATAATGCATAATGATATTTTGAATAATGCTCAATCAGCCACAAAGGTCGCACACAAAGGTACTAATATACACTATATGGACAAAAGTATTGGGACCTGTTTTTCATGGTTTGGGTTAGGCCCCTTACTTCCAGTGAAGGGCAATTTTAATGCTTCAGCATACCAAGACATTTTGGTCAACACCATGCTTCTAAATTCGAGGACCTAGCTTGAAGAAGGCCCTTTTCTATTCTACTATGACTTTGCCCCAGTGCACAAAGCAAGGTCCATAAAGACATGGTTAAACGAGTTTGGTGTCAAAGAACTTGACTGGCCCACACAGAGCCCTGACCTCAACCCCATCCAGCACCTCTGGAATGAACTGGATTGGAAACTGCAAGCATCAGTGCCTGACCTCATAAATGCTCTATAGAACGAGGGCATACATTTCCACAGAAACTCCAAACTCTTGTGGAAAGCCTTCAAAGAAGAATGGAAGCTGTTATAGCTACAAGGAAGGACCAACTCCATATTAACGTCTATGTACTTGAATGCAATGTCATCAAAGTCAAAGTGTTGGAATAATGGTCAGGCGTCCCAATACTTTTGTCTATACAGTGTACTAAGCGTACTAACATGTAAACCGAATGCCTAAATCTTCACACAGTTGACTCAAATCACCCTGAGCAGTTGATTAATCTTAAACGGACTTGCTTATGTGGTTTCTGACACTGTATGACACAGTAATTTATAAAAAGAATGAAAATACACAGGAAGTTTGATCCCATTGCCATCTTTCACACGCTATTAATAACACTGGAAATGGCAAAGCATGATGCAGTTTCTTTTTCAAACACACAGCAATCTGCCAGCTATTCAGGGGTGTCTATCACTAGGATAGGCTACTCATTTGACTGCCTCGTTGTGTTGCGTGGGTGGTAGATCGTGCAGTAGGGGAGACAAGTCACAAGGGGCAGTTGGCTTTGGGAATTGGTTTGGCGAGAAACAGAGAGAGAGAGAGACACAGAGAGAGAGAGAGAGAGAGAGAGAAGGAGAGAGGGAGAGAGATAGAGATAGAGAGGGAGAGAG
The DNA here is from genome assembly GCA_037974405.1 of Brachyalestes nurse. Lineage (NCBI taxonomy): Eukaryota > Metazoa > Chordata > Actinopteri > Characiformes > Alestidae > Brachyalestes > Brachyalestes nurse. The sequence continues at coordinate 437,428 of JBBPCY010000082.1, forward strand.
AGAGAGAGAGAGAGAGAGAGGGAGAGAGGGAGAGAGAAAGAGAGACAGAGAGAGAGAAAGAGAGACACGGAGAGAGACAGAGAGAGAAAGAGAGACACAGAGAGAAAGAGAGAGAGAGAGAGAGAGAGAAAGAGAGACACATAGAGAGAGAGAGAGAGAAAGAAAGAGAACAGCCCTCGTCTTTCCCCAAAATATAGTCAACTGAAAGAGCCCTCTATGCAAAGAAGGATCTATTCAAAGAAATAAAGAATTTCGAGACAAAATCAAATTGGTGATTAAATGTTAAACTAAATGTGAAGTAAGTAAAAGGAGTGCTTCATTCGCAAACATACTTGACTAGAAATACAATAATCATCTTTGTGTGAAAATGTAAATCTAGGCAAAATTCAAACTTGATAACTCAAATTTGAATTCCACTGATTTTTCAAAACATCTGCGTGATTAAGTTGGGGCAGCTGGTGGCCTGGTGATTGGCCCTGTGATCAGAAGGTTGTGGGTTCGAATCCCAGGTACCTTTAAGCAAGGTACCGCCCCCGGGTGCTGTGTTCCTGGCTGCCCGCTGCTTCACTTGGTGAATGGGTTAAATACAGAGAAAGAACTTTGTGCTGTTCATACTGTAGTGTGTTCATGAATGACAAATGGTCACTTTACACTTACACAGGCGTAATGACCAACATTTTGAGTGCTTTAATGTGAAACTTTACGTTGTAGAGTTACAAACACAGTCAGAATTATTCATAACGGTGGTCACAGTGATCATGTGTCTGAGTGTTAATACTACATTAAATAAAGTTATTACGTGAAATGGTTATAAATGCACTACCTGGTGCCTGCTGCTTTGTTTTACAATAGTTTTGAAAACAGATTGTAAAAAAGGCATGTAAAGAGGTATATTCAAGGGTAAAACAGCCCTCCAAGAAACTTCATGTTTTACTTACCACTTATATTTATTTACCATTTTCTGTATATATTCAAATTAGGGGTGTTGAAATTAATCACATAATCGTTGCATCGCGATGCAGATGTGGACGATGATGCATCGATGCAGTGGCAGGACATAAGCGATTATATCATGAGGACATTGCTTGATTTAAAAAATCTAGTTAAAAAGTAGCACAGAATGTTTTGTTTTTGAAGACTGACCATATTCACTGAAGATAGGCCTATACTACTTACTTTGGTTACAGTTTAATGCTATGGGCTCAATTTCTGTTTACGTTTTGATGAGCTATGATCTATATGCTTTATTTCTGTTTACAATTAAGTGTAATGGTCACAATTTTTGTTCTCATTTCCGTTTTTGTTGAATAAAAGCGGGAGCTTACAACTCACTGCTTGTATTTGAATATGTGAAGTTATGTATAAAATTGATAGCATGCATCGTGATGCATTGAGATACCGAATCGAATCGAATCATTGACATGATAATCGTAATCGAATCAAATCGTGAGGCCTGTGAAGGTTCACACCTCTAATTTAAATGTATATATTTGCACTGTTAATGTGATCCTTGGTTCCTGACACCACTACTGTAAAGAAATCTGAGATACTAAGATACTCAACAATTAACCATTTCATATCAAAACACTCTGAAGGACTATGTTTACACTTCAAATAGTAAATGATGCAGATATTTCCCCCTTTCTGAGACTACCTGCAGGAAAAAATGTCTAAAGAGAAACAATTCAGAATCAAACCTGTAATACTTCCCATTACCCCAGCCTCAAACATTTGTGGTTTTAAGTACACAGCATTTTCCCAAAACACATGAAGTACAATAATCCCTCGCTTTTCACGGGGGTTACGTTCCAAGAGCACCCACGTATAGTGGAAAAGCCGCATTGTTGTGTTTTGGTAAAAAAAATGCCTATTTTTATAGTGTAAACCCTAAATATGCCCCCACACATGCTCCCAGAACACTTTCATTTCCATTTCATTTTAGACTCGGTTTAATGCATTACCCTTAAAGAAAATGTAAAGGTCAACCCGTATTCGCCTCTTTTCATGGAAAACCCGTCTTTTAATTTAAATTCCCCGCCGAGATACGCAACTCGGAAGGTTGCGTGACAAAAATATTGGGACACCCGGTTTTCAGAGAATGAAACCTGATCTACTCTGGCTAAAAATACAAATTAGAGCTCATTGGAAAGGTCTCCTGGAGATCTACCGAACTGTGGAGTTTTAAGTGTCTGAGTGCTTTCCCTGCCGAGATATACAACTCGGAAGGTCGCGGGACAAAAGTATTGGGACACCTCGGCGAGGTGAACGGCTCCCCTTGTGTGAAAACATCTATAAAAAATATATTTATTGCCACAAAAAAGCAAAAAAGGCGTAGGATATTGCAGTTTCCGTGTTATTGTGGGGATTTCCACATAAAACTATGAGTTCGGTTCTCAAAATAAATCAGCGTGAGTCCTGATCCGCGTAAAACTGGGGTATTACTGTATCTACATAAGATGAGGATTGCAGAAGAGCAATGACGGAACACAGAGTAAGTGATGATCTGAATAGATATTATGCTTTTTCACCAATCCAGTCAACACACACCTCTCAGTTTGGTCTCCATGCAACAGCTATGCACCCACACAGACAGATAATATAATTAAACGTCTTCTGGTCTCTTAATCACAGACATGTAACTGGGTCACCAAAGGCATACAATCGCTCGCATTAATTAAGATGATCTGCTCTCAATTAATTAACCAGTGCTTTAGGTGGTTAGTGAGTACATGGACCTAATTTTAGGATATATTTTAAAGAGAGAACTTTTCAATGCTAAAGACAATGTTTGTGGTGAAATTTTGTTCTTCTCTAGATACTGCATGTAAGGCACCTCTTAGTCCTGCTTCATTAAAAGCACCTGATTAGATTCACAAAGGTCTTGCTAAATACAGATGAGCTGAATCAGCTGTGGGCAGCTGGTGGCCTGGTGGTTGGGGAGTTGCCCCAGCAACAGGAAGGCTGTGGGTTTGATTCCCAGGACTGCCAATGACACCACTGAGGTACGTTACCATCCTCACACACTGCTTCCGGGCGCTGCATGATGCTTCACTTGGTCAATGGGTTAAATGCAGAGAAAGAATTTCACATTGTTCACGCTGTGTGGTGTGGTGTGTTCACGCATGATCATAAGGACCACTTTGCTTAATGAGGCAGAATGCTAAACTCACTTCACTGAAGAGAAACTCAGTTTGACAACCCTTGTTGAAGTCTATAAGGAAAGGTTGTGTTCAAATGATCCTTTTCCATACGGATTGGGCCCTATAGTAGTAAATGGTACGCAGTATAAGGACAACTTGAGTTTCACTAGTATTCCTGGATGACACCACTCTGGCTACATTTTCCAGTTTACAAGCAGATATAAACTGCATCCCAAAATGCAATGCTATTGTTTCAGGAGAATGTAACCAGTGTAACTGCCTAATTTTCGGAAGTCATGTCATAAGCGCTCTGCGATGGCAGTGATTCAAAAGCTAAGTTAAATGGGAAAATAGAGGTAATTAGAGCCATCACTACCATTCACATCAGTAATCAAATAGTCTCCTGGTTATTTTGACAATAAATCATGTAAAAAGAAAAAAAAACAAAAACAACTTGACTGAATAAAATTCAAAGGTCCCAATCTTGACTGGGAAACCTTAACAATACTTAAGCAGTATATAGTGTAGTACTGGAAACTAGATCAGCATGCAGTATACAGAACACACAATGCTATTTGTTACACAGCAATAGATTCTTTGTGGTGTTAAACACAAGTTTTACTGAGGTCAACCAATAAAGAGTGTCAAGACATAAACACTGTGTACTACTTCAGGACCATCAAGACTGAATAATTCATTTCAAAGTGGAATGTTAAAACCTGCCTGTGTTATGAATGGCGTGTGTCCACAGTAGCTGTGCAATGTCGTGGGCCCACGCTTCCTTCTCCCCTGTAGATGACGCCTGGAGGGTGAGGCAGTCTTTGGTGCGAGACGTCTGTCTCACCCACACCTCAAACCTTAGACCTTCTTCTCCAACACTTTGTGTCAGACCCATCTCTCCTGTCTGAGGCAAAGGCAGAGAGATGATGGAGGTAACTAGGGCTGTCACTATCATTTATACTATACTATTTTTCTAACAGATATAATGTAATAAATGTAATAATCTGAAAAAGGAATAAAGATGGACCTAAGTGAATAATAACTATTCAGTCTTTCAAAGAATGGACTGCAAAACAGGAGAATGGACTGCAAAACATGGAGAAATCTTACCAGTGGAAACACTGAAAACCACAGGAGAATGTTAAAAGTGCATTATCATCCTACCAATTGCCAGCTAATCATTATCAATTCAGCAAGAAGGTAAACTGTAATCACTTTTTTATATCAAGTAACTGAGTGCAGGGTGGTGGGCAAGGGTGCAAAAAAGGGACTCTGGGGTTGGGAGACATGTCCTTCGTACTTTCTGAAACTATGCCCAGATAATTACTGATGATATATTTTTGAGAGTGACTTCTCAATGGAATCTCGAAACCAGTGATATCTGTCATCACCCCGCTAACACATAATGGTGGCATGAATGGAGACGTGGTGCGTGCATCTGAGGTGTATAACAGTGTCTCTGGCTGCACAGCAGCACTTAGCTGGCCCGCTATCTTCTACTTTTATTAACTCTGTGTAATTATTGTCTATCTGCGCTATGAACTGTCAACAACATGTCAAGAAAGATTTGAAGACCTTCTGGTTGTGTGAGAACATATGTCTGCCTATTATTGCTTGTATTTAGCCTAGAAAGAAGATAAATCACTTCAAATTAAGACAAACCCAGATCATAGTCAGCAATGTGTTCTTTCGTGCAATCATTGCTCTTTTCTGGGGGAGTCAAGGAGTCATGATTACTAAACTATATTTTAGGAGGGTCAAGGTTTGGTGTAACTTTGCAAGGCTGCTGTCTAATGCGTCCATATTCATCTCGACTGATTACTCTGAAAATCATGAGCAAATTGATAGGTTCCGGTCTTGCATGTCATGAAAACCTCTTAAATAGATAGTGATGTGACCTACAGTTCAAGTTAACCAAATATGCACTAAAAGCTTTTGCTTATTCAACAAAATCTAAAAGATGAGAACAGATCAGTCTTTTTCTTTCCCCCTTCTGATATATACACATATATATATATATATATATATTTATATATATATATATATATAAAACTATCAGAGTAATTTCCCTAAATATTTATCACAATAATATGCAAAATAAAATAATTTAATGCATTTAAATGAAAAACAATGTAGCAAATGTAAAGAGCAAAAACCTTATTTATAAGCCATTAGCTTTATGACAGTACAGTAACTGTGGCTGTTTTGTGTTTTCCCTTGGCTTTACACTTGAATAGCCTTAAGTTTTCTGGGATAGGGTCCGGGTACCCACGACTTTAGGGAGGATTGAGTGAGTAAACTTAAGCTCCCTGATATAAGCCCCAGTCTGGTGTTGAGCAAATGTGTATGTGTGTAAGTGTGTACCTTTATGCAGTGTTTAAAGCTGTACACACTGCGTCCAGGGCTGGGGGTTTTGTGTTTAGTGAAAATGATGTAATGCTGGTAAAGGAACACGCTCCGCATGCCGGTCTTCTTCCTTCGGCCTCCCACACACACACACACGCACAGCTCGCCCTGTCGCACCAGTTCCCCGCGCTCTGCAACAGGTACCTGTTTCAAGACACATTTCAAGTATATGAGTGCACACAACAATCGTCTGCTTGAGAAGTGTAGTCATGCAAACATGAAACTTGCTTTATAATCGTCTTACCACTAGAGGGCAGCAATAGTTTTAGCTTAATCTATCATTAAACGACACGAACCCTATCATCAGCCATCTACAGTGTGCACTCTCATTCTCACCGGACAGCCTGTGATGAGGTCGCTGGCTCGCAGGTCCTCTCCGTGGCGCTGGGCGTGTCTGAGAATGGAGAGGGCGGAGTCAGGGGCAGGGTTTAAACCTCCCAGTTCCTCAAGGATCTCGCAGTAGTGCTGCAACCTCTGAGTAGGAGCCGACAGACACTGAGGAAAGGAGACAGCGGAGAGAGCTGGGGAGCCGGAAAGCTTTGTCTAGAGAAAGAGAGAGAGAGAGAGAGAGAGAGAGAGGAAAAACAAACAGGGCCACTGTAAAGAAAAATACTACATTATATTTCTAAATTAGGGTGGTAATACCCTAAGTGGGTAAAACATTTGCCTATAAAACCGACTGCTATAAAGTTGCAGGTTCAAACTCCCACTTTCGACCACTGTGACCCTGAGCAAGACGCTCAACCCTGAGTTGCTCCAGGGGGACTGTCCCTGTAACTAATGATTGTAAAGTGCTCTGGATAAGGGTGTCTGCCAAATGCCCTAAATGTACATTCGAAAAGCTAAGATCTCTATATTATGTCATGGAGAATTCATGGAGAAAGTTTTCAGCATTGTGGACAAGAAATCACAGATATCTGTCTCTTTTTGGCACATATTAATGTCCCAAAAGTACACAGCAAAAAGACTAATCACAAATGTTTATTATCTTGGTTACAAACAATATACCTAGATTTATCTCTCATTTTTTATTAAATGAAACGTGAATTGTCTTGTAATGCGTGTATTGATCACACTGATTGCTATTTTTCAGTAGAGGTCAATGGGTGTTTGGTGATCTTGTGCATTCACAAAGCACTTATTCACAACAAGTGGCTTTTGCAATAGCACTGTAACCACAAACCAAAACCACCTAGAATGCACTTTCAGAGGTCTGGGTTCCACCATGCAGTGAATATAGTGGAAGCTTTCTCTTATTTTACAGAGAATGGACGAATGAGAAGGACGGTATATGCCCTTTTCCTCTTTGTATCTGTATGTAGTCAAGCTGTTTCATTTACCACCTAGTGAATATAAATTGTACTTTCACAGCAGTTGAGTCCAAACACGGCCAAGAATCCCTAGGTGACTTTCCACTTCATTACACCAATTACTGGACACATGGTGGCAATTAAGCTCCTTTTACAACTGTACAGCATTTATGGAATAATTTTAAAACAGGTAAATTAAGACGCTCACCTTGAAGAAGTCAGCAGCTTGGCTGACCAGCAGGGAGTCCAGCTCGGGCTTCATACGGATATAGTGGGAATACTGCAGGAACTGGTCCCTCTATTAGTTGAAGTGTAAAAACACGGATTTCATTTAATTCAGTTCATTTATCTCATGTGATAATGTCAATAGAAAACCCTTTTTAATGCTCCTCTCAAATCTACCCTCAGTTTAATCTGCTACTGCACTGAAAATTCATGTCTTGAGTCTGGAATCTGAAAGGCTGAGCCACGTTCGAAGCTGTTAGAAAATACTTGATATACGCACACTAGCAATGCAAGTAAAGCTCTCACTTGAATGTCCTGTGAGTTCCAAATGTCTCTGGTAGATAAATCTGCCTTAAACATCAGTAAATCCAGCTCATTTATCTCTATATGGAGAGTGAAGCAAGTGATATTCTAGGTTTTACATGCAAATTGTCCATTATGGAACTTTGCACACATACACTGAATCTTAAATTTCTTAAAGGGAGGCAACTGAGATTCAGATCCAGTGTTAGAAAAGGACCATGCTAGGGTTGTTGTAATTTGGTAAGGCAAAATTAATCATAAAGAAAATGTTTTGCATTAAATATCGCTATGTGATTTTTATTATATGACAAAAAGGTTTTGACTGCAATATACCATGCTATACCAAATGAACTAGTGTAAATAGGAGAGAACGTTCTTGAGACTGCAATACAGAAATGTGAATAACAACCAGCTGTTTGAGTTTGTTGGCGTGGCGTTTGCTAGGTGTGTTACATGCTTGTTAGGTATAAAAGTACTTATATAAAAATCTCACTCACACATTTGCTGAAACAGTCAGTCTGTTGTAGTGTCTGGGAAAGGGCGCTCTCCATGGCGGGGAGAAGTAACTGAGAATGGAAGGATGCCAGGCTGCTCCAGTTGGAGAAGAGCGAGTCCGTTTTCCCTCTCAGAGAAGGAGGCGCATCTGCACTGTCCAGCAGAGGGAGGTAGTTCTCTTCTACAGCCTTCAAAAGAGATATGTACTGCCTCTCTGAACTCACCAACCTGCACCACTGAAGGTACAACTTACTGGGGGAGAGAGAGAGAGAGAACGAAATATCACATATGTGTCATATATCACATATATATAACTTCCACATCCAATAGATCTTTCTCAGCTGTCCGGATGGAGGAAAAAATCCTGCTCTTTAAAACCCCACAGGCTCTACAACACACCTACCTCTGAGCAGTAGTACCGGGCCTCTCTCCACCCATCTCTCTCTCCGTCCGGCCAAGCAGCACATGTTGCCGGGTTAATCCTGCATGGTCAGCCACCTCCTTACTACTGACCTCCACACCCCGGATCAAGACCCCACCTCCTCCTGCTCCTCCTCCTCCTCCTCCTGCTCCTCCTCCTGTATCCCTCCATCCTGGCACAGCTGCTGCCATTCCTGCAGTTAGGATAGGATCAGCAACAGCTTTCCTTCCCAGCCAGGACAGGGGCGATGCACGGCTTCCTGAGCTCAGGGGAGTCTCTGCTGGCTTGGCTACAGTCGCAGCTGCACGCCGCGGTGCCAGAAGGGCCTGCAGGTCGAAACTTGGGTGGCGCTTCCGGGGAGGTTTAGGAGGAAGAGGAGCTTCTGCGGGCTAAAAGAGGAGGAAACGATAAAGCCTGACAAAGTTGGACTAAATTTAAGTAATTCTGGTTTGAGGCTCATAGGTAATGATTTAACCAAGCAGTTTAAACTGTGGTAATTATTCAGCTATATTAGCTTATATTACATTTTAGCAAAATGAGCCTCTAAGCTCTATCAGAACATTAAAGAGTGAACATTTTTATATCAATTGTGCACTGGTTGATCAACTACTAGCAAGTTTGCTTTAAGCTGTCGTGTAGTCATGTGATCTCACCCTCTCCAGTGTTAAAGACTGTAAATGCTGGTTTGCTTAGGAGTTATTCATTTATAATTGATCCTTATATCTACATCGTTCAAAAATAACCATTCACACAACAATTAAATGACTGCAATGAAACATTGCCATCACACTAAAAATCTTACAACCGTTTGACAGATGGTGTATGGAAATAGTCCAAAATGATTTGAAATAAAATCTTATGTTGGGTGGGTGACAAAATAGCTGAGAGATAAGACACAGTTGAGAGATTCTGGATGTGTAAGACAGGGCTCTACACCACTACCATCAAAACACCAGTTGAGAGGAATATCTTTAGGAAGAAACATCTCCAGTACAGTTCCAGAGGCCTGCAGAACACCAGAAGTTCTGGTGACTTGTGAACACCTTATATACACTTTCTATATTATTTTATTTTAAGTTGTCATCAGTGTGTGTAATGCTTGTCTTCCTGCTCCTATTAAGTTTATTTTTGTTATTTTTTAGATTATGATAGTAATAATATGTGCCACATAATATGCTTCTCTCTACACACAGAAGCTACAACTCACACTCTTCTTGCTTGGGTTGAGCAGGTTCTGCAGGAATTTCCCTCCCCCTGCGGTTCCTCCTGCACCCTCCTTCTTCTTCTCCTCCCCAATCTTTAGTGTTGAGCAGTTCTGTGGCCGGAACAGTGAGGCCAGTGACCCCCAGGACTGCAGGCCTCCCTCCCCACCGCTGCCCCACTCTCCCTCTGTCTCTCCCTCCAGCTCCCACAAGCTGGCGGCACCAGAGCTGGGTGTCCGGGGGCTTTTGGCCGTGCCTGAGCTGGGCTCCTGGCCCTGAGCTGCGGCGGGTGGGCTGCGCTCTGCCTGGAGCATGCGAGTCTTGAAGTGGGCCAGCGTCCGCTGGTAGCGCTCCAGGGTCTGCGCCCAGAGTTCCAGCAGAGCCCCGCCCCCCAGCTCCAGAGCCAAAGCCCGCGCATCTTGGAAGCGGGAAGGAGGAATGGGGGGAAGCGACGAGAGAGGAGAGGAAGGGGAAGAGAGGGGTGAGGAGGAGGAGACCACATCACACCACTGGGACGCCTGCCAAAGGAGGAGATGGTAGACAGTGAATTATTCTCTTTCACACCTGCTTCTTTTGATAAAGTCTGAGATGGAGCTTTATGTGAGTAACTGGGCCAATGATAGCTAGCCCTATCAAAAATATGCTTCTTGGTCCATGTGCCAAAATGTATTCTTTTGTTGCCCATGCTGCATGTGATAGTGATGCATGCAAATTAGCTTTTTAACCAATCACTATGGACAGCCTGACTTGGTTTTGTGTTGAATTATATAATGTTTCCTCCCTAAAAAATTCATTTTAGTCTGGGATTAACATTAGTCTGGCTCTGTGACACCAGCCCTTTGAGCATCCTGACCAACTTCCGATGCTGAAGACTGAGATGATCAATAAAGGCATCAAACTGATCCAACAAACAAAAATCATTTGCTGGACCGACTTAAATTTAAACCAGTACATGAAAGATTCACTACTGTGTTTATAATATATGTATGTAAATATATTGACTGTTATGACAGATTTTTATGCCTCCTACATGCCTGAGGGTGGGACTGTTCACCCTGCACTGGGTGCTTTAAAGTGTTGTGTTACAGGGGGGCGGTTGCCGATTGACTGTCAGGTCCTCTACTAATTGCCCAATGATGGTTGATTCCCTCCTTTTCCCTCGACATCCAACCTCACCATGCTGTTCTGCACTTAGTAATTTTCTACGTTTTATTATATTTTTTATTGTTATCTTGGCTGTGCATTCCTAGATGTAGTACTAGACCCTTTATTTTAACAAATTACTTCGCCCCAGATAAGAGGCAAATTGGCGTTGCCTTTTGATTGCTATGTGTAAAATGTTCAAAGACACCAACAGAGAGACTCGCCGATGCCTGAAAGATATCAAATAGCCTAAATATCTGGACTCTGTAGTGTAACTGTGCTGTGACCTGACTGTGACTATCAACGAATGCGGTGCCGAGCTATAGCCGATGAGAGCTCATGTCATGGGGTGAGGGGAAGCCCAGAGGAGGAAAAAACATATCTCAATCCATATTCCTCTCTTTTTACTTGTTTTTCACTTCAAAGCACAAAGAATTTGGATCATTTGCTTCCTTCTGACATCCGTAATTGGAAGAAAAAAGCAATATCTTGCATATCATCACCTTGCTAAAATAATCGCCTATGTCATTTTTTGGTATAATTGACTTTTTTGCCTAAATCATCTCCTCATGATGCTGGCCACCCATGTTTGCTGACAAGACCACTGAAATGAATAGGAGCTGATTTTTTTTGTGTTTCCTGAAAAACTGAATGACTTAGGCGATTATTTTAGCAAGGTGACAATATGGTATATTGTAATTCCCCATGTCGTAGTGTGGAGACCAGGTAGACTGCTAGCGAAAGATCTTGTAATGCAGATCAGTGTATGAAAGTGTGTAGTACTAGCGAAAGATCTTGTAATGCAGATCAGTGTATGAAAGTGTGTAGTACCTCAGTAAGAGTGGATAGTAGTCTCTGAGTGTTGTCAAGTTGCGCCCAGCAATCAGACAAACAGTGAGACATGTCTCGAACTTTCTCTCTGATTGGCGGGAGTCGGTCAAGGACAGACCCCAGCCCCGACCAGTCCAGCTCAGACCAACTCTCAACCTCTCCCAGCACCACTAGAGTCTCACTGTGGAGTTCCTACAAACACATGAACACAAAATACAGTCATTTCTATAATGATTTCATTAGGAATAAATTAATACTAAATCACACTTATAACCACTCACCATGGCAGACTCCCTGAAACTCTTGAACTTCTGCTGTTTGAGCGACAGGCGGCTGAGAGAGAGGGGGGGGTCTTTATATTCCTCCAGCTGCTCTTGCACACGCTCTATCTCTTTCTCACACTGAGCAAACGAAAAAGAGAGAAAGTCATTTGCACTATGTCTAATGGTGTTGCAATGGTAGACACAAATAGAGATTAGGCTCCAGAAATAAAATTCTGAAAAAAGTAATGACCACTCTGGGCTTACTGTACACACACACAGCCACAGTCTACTTAGCGGGTAAGAGCTACTTAAGATAAAGGCTGCCTGGGGGGTTGTGCAATCTTTTGAAGAGACAGCAGTGAAGCCATAATAAGCCACAAGAGCCCATGTGAGTGATTTCACTATGATTAAAGAGTAGTAAAATCACTTATGGCCTTGAGTGGTTTAATGCTTACATAAATCAGTGATAAAC
>JBBPCY010000082.1:467188-486207 GCA_037974405.1 Brachyalestes nurse
AAATACTGGATTTTGACATCAATATTTCAAAAGCTTGTGGCTTAAAAGGGGTTAAAGATAGAGACTTACTGTAAATTTGAAAAATGTTGGGCATGACCCAAAGTTTATGTGGGGTATAAATATACTTATGTAATTTGCATTTTATAACGTCATCATGACGTTTATACACCAACAGGCTCACCAAAGTATTTGATCCAATTCTGATACACTTCCTCCACTGCCACACACATTCTCGTTGGGCAAAAAGTCGAAATAAACACGTGTTTCTGTTTCTTGATCACTCTCGGTGTGCATGGCTGCGCAGCTGCGCTCCAAAGCTGTATCGAGAGACGCATGAGTGAGAGAGACGACCAAGCGTCTTTTCCAAAAGGCAAATATTCCCCTTCAGAGTCAGAATAGGTGAATAAGGTGACTTTTTATTAGCCATTTTGGCGTTCTTTTCTCACAAATCTCACCCATTTACTCGCGCGCTGTGAACAGAACTGCACTCTCCGGCTGCTCACGCAGCAGTGACTCGGCACTCGGTTCCCCCGCTGTTTACTCAAAACTTTGAACAGGAAAATGACGTAATTTTGGTCTTGAATCGAAGTACAAGCTTTTGAAATATTGATGTCAAAATCCAGGTAAAAAAAACTAGCGCTTAAAGGGTTAAACTGCCAGCATATCGCAACGGTATCGCCAACACTCCACATTACATATTGTGACATTTTTTTGTATCGCGATATATCGTTACGCCCCTAGTAAAATCTTAATGATACCCATCCGTAGACACAAGCACAGTTTTAAGGCGACCACAATATGATTCTCTGGCTACAAAAGCGTTTGTGAAATATAACACACATCTGGTTTTAAAATTCTGAGGCAAATCCGGCCGCAGTCGTAAGGCCTGAGGTGGAGTCACAATCAGAAACTACTGAACAGTCCAATCCAGATTCCAGCTCCGGGAATACACACAGGCCAATTAGGCCAAGATCAGGTTCACCTGAATACTAAGCCCAGCCTAGTTACCAAGCCTTTTTCTACGTGTTTGCCAAATTCTTGTTATTGAGCAATTTCTGTTTTCCAGGATTACCCTTTTTTGCCTTACTTTGATTGACCCGCTGATTGGATCTCTGGTTTTTTGGACTTTTCGCTCTGGACTTTGGTTTTCCCCTTTTTGCCCTGCGGACTTGGTTTTCTAATAAACATTGTATCTGCACTTGGATGCTACTTGTATTCATTACAGCAGTGAGATGCTCAAGAGTTAGTAAACTGAGTGGAATATGTCATGAGCCACACAGGTTAAATCCCCACCCCCCCTATGCTTTTTGTGGCGTCCTCCTGTATTTTGCGAGACCCTCCCTCATATGCATACCTGAGACAGAAGCACATTTTAAAGAGGACATACTATGCAAAACTCACTTTTTGCATCCTTTTGTATTTCTCTACTGCTCCTATAAACACTAGATTAGTTGAAGATCCGCCATTTTTCCCTGCTGGTTTTACAAGCATGCATAAGACGCTGAGCGCTATGGCTACAGGCAAAGGCAAGTCACATGAAATGCAGGTGTTCCTCTTGCTCTGGGTCCGACTCGGGGTTGAACATATAGGGCCTGAAGAACCAAAATGAATTTTGACGCTACTCACTTATAACAGAAGCTATCGTGAGAGCTGACATTTATTTTAGGACATGAAAGGAACCAGAATAGCTTTTTTACTGTTCCTGAAAACTGAACAAAGAACAGTTTATGCAGGTAATGTCTCTTATCTGTCTTATCATAAGACCGGCATTTTTACAGAGTAATGAGATTCATTCTCTAAATTATGTTTCCCAGCTGCCTGGTGGCTTCTACTACAAGTGAGTTCATAAACAGTTGTAAACAGTCCCACACTGAGGTAAAATTTCTGCATCATGTAATATCCATCTCTGGCATTCAAGCCATAAGCATCTGAAACATGATTCATATACCACTAAGGAGATTAGCCTTAGCTTGTCATCATTACAAATTTTACACTAAAACTATATGTCACAAATGGGCCTAAAAATGGCAGTTTGCAGATCTGACAGAAAGCTCTTGGTCTTTGCCTTGGTGGAATTTGTTGGGATCAATCCATGAAGAGCACCCAGATAACAATCTACACTGTGACGCTTGCCCTGTATCCCCAGCTTGATCTTAAACGCTCTCTGTCTTTTTAAAGCACTTGATAACTCAATCGCTGCACAAAGGCCTTCTTGTGTATGGGCTACCAGTCAAAACAACCAAGCTATGCACTGCTTTACAACCAGACAGCTTAAAAAAAGAAGCACCAGCATATAACTGGAGTTTCATTGTCTAGGGCTGTCTCTTAATTGGACAGAATCTCTTTTAGTGTTTGTATAAAGGAATGGAGGACAGAAGCCTGGACATTAGGCATGTAATAATTATTACATAATAACTAGCTGTTAACTTTCATAATCATGTGCTCACATCGCAACAAACATAATGTGTACTGGATGTGTTCTCTGCTGTGCGGGGCAAATAAAATTAAAAAAAAAGAAAACACATTTACCGAGACACATTTATCTTCTGACTGGTGTTTTTACACCAGAAAGTGTTGTTCTGATGATTTATGCTGCCTTGTTGAAAAATGCTACGACAGAGCCTCTGAATTTGCGCTGCCTTTGAAGATTTTTCAAAATAATATATCAAAATAATACTCTCTTTGAAGAAGAAAACACATTTATAAGTTTATAACAGGCATCTCAAACATTATGGAGCACATTTTCGCAGTTCCAGCGTTCTAGCTACTAAAACTCTACCTGCCAAGTATATTCTATAATTAAATTAGCTTAATCTTGTACTTTCACATATTGTGCAACTATTTACTAGAGAAGTGGACAATGTGGCTAAAGAAATGAAGATTTCCGAAGGGTTTTCTTTCTCAATAACAAAAAAACAAAAGACAACAAAACATTTATTTATTACGCTAGAGCAGCTGAGCACTGAAGACAGCTTGTAGGTGCAAAAAAGAACATGTGTACAAATCAAAAGTAACCATTAAAAGAGCTTTTAAGATATAAAATACCCACAAGTGGGAAAACTCCCCAACACAAGGTAGCACAGATTTATGGGTGTGGTATTGAATCCCAAGAATTGCAAGACTCAGTAGCACGTCTCGATAGTTTGCATGTATCAACACAACACCAGATTACTATTAAACACTTCCTCTCATCCTCTCCCTTCCTCTCATCCTCTCCCTGTGTTTTCATACTGCAAACTAACCGAACTATGCTTTACTTTGATCCATATCTAGACTACTTTTCGACCAGATCTAGGTCCTTCGGTCGTGACCATCTTCCACACCTGCTATTTTAGTTCAGATCAAACTGAGTAGTCAGAAGTTCCAGACCAAATTAAATAGGTGTGAAAGCAACCTTTCGTAATTTGTACACCTACGTGTAAGCATCAACAGCTCAGAAGCAGGAAGACCACTTTAACTGACTAAACACTCTACTGTACATATAATACATTCACTGCATCTAACTGCTTGTATTATTCTGACATTTTGCAACAATTTAGCAATTTCATCTGTTTAGTTAATATGGCAATTTTTGACCTGCAAATGCACTAAAGAGAAAGAAAACACTGTAACCACCCCTAACAATACGTATTTTCCTATTATCTGCTCCAGGGTTTGCTCCTTTTTTCTTTCCTTTACTAAAAATATTTTAGCCTTTTATTAAAATACTGGCAACACTACAGTCCTTTCGCGTACATTGCATTTGTTTTCAGCTACATTGAGCTGACCTGTGCTCACACATAGCTTGCAAGAGAATACTCCTGCAAGCTGATGGCTGTTTCCTATGTTCTGGAGTGTACTTTGGCCTCTGCACAATGGAAATCATCTATGCGCTGGAAACAGTTCTTCTGTTTGAGCTGTGGAACAGGCCCTGCATTTTTGGTGCAGCGTTTTTGAATGGTAAACAGGCCTGAGAGCACTGAGCTGGACAATATGCTGTCACATGTGGTTTCTGACACAATGCCTTTTTAAGGGTCACTAATGGGCCACAGTACAATGTTACAGGACTGGGGGACCAGATGTCCCCAACCACATTGTGTGTCCCAATTTGTCTTATATTGTACTTGCAGTAGCACACTGGATAAATATTGCAACATATTCCTCGCTGCTGTGCTGCAGACCTGGCAAGCCTGACCTATCGGGCCTATTCCTGCATGACTGTGTCCCTGCAAGGTCCATAAAGACATGGCTGGATGAGTTTGGTGTGGAAGAACCTGACTGGCCCACACAGAGCCCTAAACGCAACCCCATTCAACACACTACATTACATTCATTTGGGAGATGCTTTTATTCAAAGCGACTTACAATATGAGGAAGCATTCAAGTTTCAGGACAGTGTAAGAACCAGAGGACAGTACTAAGTGTTAATCCTTATGTAAGAGTAATGCAAGAAGACTAGCAGAGGAGATGCTCTCTGAACGCGTTTGGGATGAACTGGAACGGAGATTGAGAGCCAGGCCTTCTCATCCAACAGTCTGACCTCAGAAATGCTCTTCAGAATGAATGGGCACAAATTCCCCTCAGAAACTCCCAAATCTTGTGGAAAGCCTTTCAAGAAGAGTGGAAGCTGTTATAGCTGCAAAAGGGGGACCAACTCCATATTATAGTCTATGTACTTGAATGCAATTTCATTAAAGTACCTGTTGGGGTACTAGTCAGGTGTCCTAATACTTTAATAGCAGAGCTAGTGGTAACCGCATTATGCTGAGTGCTGATCAGATTTCTGATGCCTTATTGCCTTAATGTTCTTCAGAAACAAACTGTTCATTTTTAATTAAGCTAGATTATCATTCAAATTCAAGGAGCTAGACATTCCATTCATCAATATAATGAATAGCCATGGAAAATGTGGGTGTATACTGATGCAGATACATAAACATTAATCAAATTGTAGAAACTGGGGCTTTAAGGTTACAAATGCAGTCAGGCATCAGGACTAGTAGCCAAACTTCATCTAAACACGCTGCTCTTCCACTACATCATCAAATATCCGTTTAATCTAAACATCGATCTGCTACTGCTGATAATGACATGATGCCATTATCACTGTGCATTGTGAATTTTATGTAGTGCTTCAAAAATGAACACTTACTAAACACAATAATGTGATAAAAAATACGTATGAAACAACATTCATGCATTTTTCTAGACTGACCTTCCAAACATAATAGGCTGAAGCCCAGCTGCTTGCATGGTGTATTTTTGATATGACAGAATTCATAAAGTGTACCCCTCTCGTACAAATAAAACTTCTAAATGGCTTTTAAAGCAAGAGCTACAGCACCTTCGATTAACTACGTTGGACGGTGTTCATGGGAGATCTACAGATGGAAGCAATAACAAAGTGGAAAGCTCAAGTTCCCCTTTAGAGCCTCCTTTAAGTTAATTAGCTTTATTTTCATCCCTGCCATTAACATTACACAGTGAGACGAAATATCAAACACTTGGACCATAGATGCAACATAGAACACAAAGCGACAGCAGCACACTCAGACAGATCAACAATAAGGATAGAAATTTATAAAGGATTTCTTTATAACAAGAAACAATGAGCTGTATCAATGAGAGCAAGAGGTTAAAACTGACATGATTTTTCAGATGACAATATGGTTGGAGTAATGAAAGTAATAAACACATATTGTACATGTATAGTTGTGCAGTTAATAAAATGTACTGCTTTCTAATTGGACAAAAACTGCTCTTAAAATTTGAGCAAGTAAGAAAAAAACAGAATATTTACTTTACAAAATAACATGTTAAATAATTAGGCTATTAATTAACTGAACCGTTAGATAGCCCAAATTGCACAAAGTAGGCACCAACACCACACTTTTTGTCAAAAGCAGTAGCTTTCATGCTGGAGAAGTTGACAATACCAAGGCTTTTTTTCATACTGAGAAGATCCTGTTTGTGAGTTTGTGAAAGAATTTGGCAAAGTTTGTGCAAGAGAGTGATTTGCATGCCATTACATGGTTAATGGTCACAACCTGACCAGGAAATCCACCCCAGATTGGAATGTGCTCTAATCAAGTCTTGGGCTACTCCAAATTCACAAGCAAATTAAATGCATGCAAAATGAATGCTGTACACTATTTCAGCCTT
The DNA here is from genome assembly GCA_037974405.1 of Brachyalestes nurse. NCBI lineage: Eukaryota > Metazoa > Chordata > Actinopteri > Characiformes > Alestidae > Brachyalestes > Brachyalestes nurse. The sequence continues at coordinate 473,330 of JBBPCY010000082.1, forward strand.
AGCATTTACACGCTTGATTTCTTACACAGAATGTTGACTTTGCAAGCAATCATTTTGCAAGAGGCTTCAAAAATGTACCATGAATGATGTTCTTCTGACTTTTCTTTTTTTATTCATGTGTATTACATTACTGGCCAAGTGTGCAGGGTGGTCAGTATGTGTGTGAGGTACATTCTGTCCAGGCAGGGAGGGGGTTCTCTTCAGGGGCCATGGGTACGTGGCCCTTCCGTTTAACTTCCTCTTATTCTGTCCGACTTGAAAACCTACAGCTTCTGACGGAAGAGCATAGAGACTTCCTCCAAACAGACAGAGTACAGAAAACAGGGAGACAGAGAGACACTGACCCAGCGATGACAGGGAAGATAGCAAAGAAAAATGAAGACAGAAATCAGACGAATGTAAGAAGGAAAGACATAAGCAAAACTTTCTGACACTGAATGGCTCCACGCAAACCTAACTGACTTATCCATGCTCGGCCCAACACTGCCTTCTTTTGTAGCTCTCAACTGTTGAGGGTATTAGAGAGTAATAGTTATGTTCAAGCCTTTTATCCCTCCAATTTATTCATTCAATTTTTGTAACCACTTAATGCTTCTAGGGTCCCAGAGCCTACCCCTGGAGTGAGGCAGAGACTCACCCTGGGCAGGGCACTAGCCAACCACAGAGTACACACACACACACACACACACCATTCACTGAATTTAGAATCCCTAAATTCACTTGACATGCATGTCTTTTGACTGTGGGAGGAAACCAGACACCATAGAGGAAGCCCAAGCCACCAGAATGCAAACTCCAAACACACAAGGCCAGGACCCGGATTAGAACCCCCAATCCTGGAGGTGTGAGGCACCAGCGCTACCCACTCTGCCACTCTGCCCAGGGTTTAGTCATATCCAGGTCCACACGCTAGTTCAGACGCTCCGTCACACAGTGCTACCAAAGCTGAGCGGGTGAAGACTAACATCTGCTTCCTCTGAGTCAGCTGAAGCGGCGCTGATTCTTTTCTAACTGCTGCTGGAGAGGCTGAGCCCAGTTGTGTTCTGTTTGACTCCTGCCAATGCAAGATGCATGAATAAATCTTTATCAATTGCCTCCTAGAGGGTGCTATTAATTTCAAAGCATTTATCCTCAAGCCAATGCGTCACGTACCACCAAGCCAATTCTTTATCATTGTTTCTAAGTTTGCTAGTTTTGCCCCTGCAGCATAGTGTGAACTCAACATATAGCAACATGATACGTCTGAACAGTTGCTATGACAGAACATATTTATGGGCAGAGCATGAACGGTCAGTGTCAACAGGTCTTTAAATAATAGTGTTTTTTCCACCGGTGACGTTTCTCCATGGCAGCCTGTTGCGGGCAAAATATTTACTGCGGTGTCAAAAAAAAATCTCCCTGGAGATCCAAAAGTAAGATGAAACAAAAAGCGTCCCCCCTGCTCAATGAAATGAAAATGCTGAACCCCAAACACTGTGTCCACGGCCTCTTAGATAGAGTTTTTTCACCAAATTGTACTTTTGATTTCAGTCAGTAAAACAAAACTAAGGCTACAGGTGGGAATCATCAGGTGGAAATCATACAGTGTCCAAACTCTGCATCTTATTATTACCTTTCTACATTAACAAACCCAGACCTGGCCCACAAATCCATATCAAATGAGAAGTGGCTTCAAATATACAGAGAAATGCAGCCAATCTGAAATCTTTACAAAATCATCTGTTTTCACACTAGGGTAGTCTCATCATTTCTCTTTCATTTTTAGTCTGTAGCTTGAAAACAGCGAGTCTGGAAAAGCAGTTAGCTGACACCAAAAATTCACTAAATGCTGCTGATTGTTTATTTCAACATTCAGTTTCAATTTATATAAGTAGGGTGCAGAGTGTTCTTGTTCAAACTGAGCTTCTTGACTAGAATTACTGCAATGCTTCCTAGGTGCCATAGCTTCTTAGGTGCCAAGAGGTGGGAAATAAAGGCAATACAATACTCCAATACAATTTCATGACACATTAAATGCACCGAGATTTTTAGTTTTTCTGTGGTTTGTTAAATTGGAACAATTTGTCTCTCAATATCAAAATAAGCAGGACTAACTATGCTTATCTTTTTAATGGTTTTAAAAACTGACCCGAATCTTTCTTGTCTCACTAAGAGGGTTCACTTCTCCATGTCCAATGGACAGAAAAAGTGAAGCAGAAAAACATACATTCATGTTTTTGCCTCATCTTTACAGGTATTCCCTCCTTCTGTGTGATGGATCAAAGCTTTCGATTGTGCCACCATGCTCAGAACGTCTTCTGTGCAAACTGCCTGTCCTGTTCAGCTCAGATCTACAAGCCTGATATCCTTTCGCACATTATGTCGTAACCGAGTTTCAAACCAGAGAATCTGATTGTGATTATGGATTCACAGTTGGGGTTGCCCAGAGACTCACACCACAGGATAATCTGAAAACATCATTGTTTAAGATCATCTTGCTATCAAGAGAACTTCTGCGATTGTCAGGAAGGGCAAATCAGCCTGAAAAAGAATGGGCCCAGCAGCAGTTAGGGTCAAAATTCCAAGCAGGCTTGGACACGTGGTGTACAAGATGGATGGAGAAACAAAGGCTAAACTTTGTGAAGAGCTGGTTAAGGCACAGCTCACTGAAATGACAAGTATCTGGACTTCTTGGGCAACAGAGAGCTCTGTATAGTAAAGCTGTATGTAGCTGAATGAAACACGGTTAATGCAGTCCATGTGGCCACAATTTCACGTTTTTAAATACATTCATTTCATTCTCTTTTTGGAAATGCATCTGGTTTGTGTTTTGCATAAATGTATGTTTGAAAAAACAAAATCTGAGGTTTAAAGTGAGTTTTTTTCCAGACTGATATGGGATGTAAACCAAACAAAGACTCAAAAACAGAAGACCTAACATACCTGAGAAAAGGATGAACTGTTATACCCCCAGCAAAAAGCAGGTGAATCAAACGTGATCAGTACTATATAAAAATCCTTCACACTCAAAGGTCTTTTATGTGTGTGTGTGTGTGTGTGTGTGTGTGTGTGTGCGTGCGTGTGTGTGTGCATGCATGCAAATGTCCATGCGGATGAACTGATGTGCAGACACCTATTGTCTTTGTGGGGTTTTCCAGCCCTCATACCTTCCCACTGAAAGTGAATCATCGCTCTCGCTCGTTTTCTCTCTCTCTCTCCCTCCATTTTCCTTCCCTTCTCTTGTACTTCACTTCCAATGTGGAAAATGCAGCATCACCCAAACCACCACCATGGCTCTCCAAGTTTCTCAAAATAAAGCAGTCCTCTTTCTTCCTCTGTCTCTCGCTTACCCTCCCTCTTCTCTCTTTCTCCCTCGTTTTGCCAAAGTGCTCCACCCTGTCCCACACACACACACACACACTGAACACTGGCCTCGCCGTTATAAAGAGCTTATTTAGTCTGTGTTGACGCAATAGTCTGAAATCTCATCTCCCGAAATGTTCAGTGTCCCCCTCTCAGCTTTGGTGGTAATGATTAAAACTGCGCCCTGGGTTTGTCTGAATAGTGAATAGCACTTTGTTTTTCTCTTCACTTCATCCCACAAAGTCCCAGCGTACTCCGGTCAGCTTAGATTTCAGGGCACAATCCTCATCATCTATATCCATCAATGCATCAAAGATGTCCATGAACTGTTTTTACTGTCGTTGTATGCATTATCTATTTCTATTTATTTTGATCTAGTGACTGCCAGGAGAAATTGCCCATTTTGTCCGTTGGCAAACCCCTTGACCAAGATGGACGAAGATGTAAAATTAAGGGACAGTATGTACAATCAGTGAGAAATAACATCAAAGTAAGGATGCACCAACATGAGTTGGCCGATTCTGAGCTCCAGTTTTTATCAATCAATTAATCGGTTATAAAATTGCAGAGAAATTACTTTTATGTCTATTGCTTTATGAATGCAGTCAAATGAAATGCAGATATTTTAGCACAGTTATCCAGTGCACTATGAAATTTGCCAACAAATATTGGTCAGGTGATCTGTTAAACGACCCTGACGTGATCCCCATGACACTGCATCCCTTATACGAACTGCATTTCTGCATCACTGCTATTCCTGCAAACACCCGATGCAGTAAAATCCATTTTCATGTGCCAAATTCAGGAACTTTCTGCTTTCTAAAATATCTTCAGTTCACTATAACCCTGCATTTACGGCACATCTGTTCAAAGCAGCCTGAAGGTTCAGGTCCTGTTAACCCCGTCCAGATGAAAACAGTTCGGAGGGGTCGTTCTGCTCTAAGGTCATCGCCCCCTCAATAAAGTCCACTTCCCTTTTCCCCATCAGGAGCCTCTAGTGCAGTAGCTCCAGTGACAGGGGGAATCCCCAAGTCCAGCCTTCCCTCAAACACCAAAACACTCAAGGAAAGTCCTCAGAGGAGCCATTTTTTTAGATAAGGAAAGGAAATCGAGTCAGTCAGGCTATCCGTGCCTTTGAAGTAGTTTATCAGTTTGGCCCAAGTTCGAGAGAGCTCCACTTCACTGCAAACCGCCTACACCCACTTATATACATTACATGGACAAAAGTATTGGGACACTTCTTAATTATTGAATTTAGGTGTCCCCTTACTTCCAGGGAAGGACAATCTTACTGCTTCAGCATACCAAGACATTTGGACAACGACCATCTTAAATGCTCTACAGAATAAAATATGCACACAAATTCCCATCAGAAACACTGCAAAATCTTGTGGAAAGCCTTCCCACAAGAGTGGAAGCTGTTGTAAGTTAGCTGCAAAAGGGGGAACCAACTCCATATTATGCATTTGATTATTAAATTAAATTAAAGTCCCTGTTGTTATGGCCAGGCGTCCGAATACCTTTGTCCATGCAGTGTAAGCGCAATACTGGGAGAAAACCACAGTTGTCGATATCATGTCCGCTAAAAAAAAACAACTTTCAGAAGGCAAATAAGCCACATTCAGGGAAAGCTGAGACAGGAAAGCCCTTCCCACAGAGGCATGCAGAGAGGAACTTACCATGACTTAGCTCGACTGTCTAGACTATACTACATTGCCTTTAGTTTTTCATCCTCTCAGCCACATAGGCAAATATCCAGCGTATACGACTCTGAAAAGTGCCCTTTCTCCTAATTACGGCGCGTTTCAACCGTCGTCATTTTTAAAACTGTTTTAAAACTGAAACAGAGACGAAACCGACGCGTTTAGGAGACATTACTTCGTGATTTCTCTTCTTCTCTTTCTCCGCGCCTCAGTTCAACCGCTGAGGGCTACTTTCGCCACTATTTTTTTCTTTCCATCCAATTTCAGGCAAGTCCCGACCTCCATGCAACATGATTGGCTACTGGTACACCAACAAGTTACTTCAATTGGCTAGAAGTTCTTGGAGAAACGGCCGGTGCTAACTCTTAGCCAATCGAAGCGCGGGATGAGGGGGTTGGTTGGAATACAGGTGGGGAAAAAAGTAACGGGCTTTTTTTCCTAGCCGTGGAAGCCCTGCCCCCCCCCCTTCAATTTTAGAACAGGAGCACCAGTCACATTAGCAACCACTGCTCCACTCAAACTTTCCAACACTTCCTCCATCTAGCATTAACGTATAAACAATGAAACACACACACACAGGTCTGTATTTCTGTCTTTGTGAGCTCCTTCCATTGACTTTTGTGTTAATGCAGGGTCACTTCTATCCAACAGTCGCTGCATAGCCATGTATTTTGTGTTAAATATGTTAAAACTGTGCTGAATGCAGTTTTTTTTAATGCGAATATGACAGACACTGGAGCACAGTTAGTAAAGTGCTACATAGAGCCACTAAACATGAGTAAAGAGGCCCCTTATAGTCGCATATAAAACTATTTCTACATTTAACCCATTCACCAAGTGAAGCAGCAGGCAGTGCCCAAGGAGCAGTGTGTGGACAGTACCTTGTTCAAAGGTACCTCAGTGCTGCCACTAGCAGTCCTGGGATTTGAACCCACAACCTTCCAATCGCAGCACACAGTGTAAACAGTATGAAATTGTTCTCTGTATTTAACCCATTCAAGTGAAGAAGTAGGCAGCCAGCAATGCAGAGCCTTGGGAGCAGTATGTGGGGATGGTACTTTACTTAAGGGTACCTCAGTGGTGCCACTGACAGTCCTGGGATTCAAACCCACAACCTGCTGCCCCACCAGTAGCCACCTCGCAAGAGGTTGAACGATTTGACCACTTTAACAAATTAGGACACTAAATTCAAATTTGGTGTCCTTCCAAAGGTTGTGGTAGTGTGTCCAGTTTTGCAGGGTATGCAGTTTTGTGAAGCCGGAGCCTTTACTTCACAAGATTTTAAATAATGAAGAGTTGGATTTTTGCACTGATGTTAGTTACTAGCTGGGGTTACTCCACAGATCAACCATTAGGAGGTAGGGTCATGTGTCAATTTGCTATACACATTTCATAAATTTTGGCAATTTAGTTGTCAAGTGCCCAAAAAGTACTTTGTATCAGCCATGTGGGGCCCTTTCTTATTCCAATTTCTTATTCCACTTTCTTATTCTAAAAGTTTGAATTGTTTTGTTGGCAGTTTGCAAGTCTTTTTTGCTTGACAACATGAATATGCAGACATATTTATGGATTTATACATAATCAATTTTATGAATCTGTACATTCATATTCATATAATATATATTATTCTCAAAATATTATGTTTGTCATGATTTGATATATTTATTTGAACTATTTTAATGAGCTTGTATATTTCTGAGAATGTAATGTACTTCAACAACACAAACTGTTTATTTCAATACATTTTAATTTCTTTCAGTGTGCATTTTCATCACCATACAATTACAATTACAGCCTTTGGCAGACACTCTTATCCAGTAAGTTTGCTGTTAGTTATACAGGAATATTAAGCATACATACTGTGGTTTGTTTTATACCATAAAAAATGACTGTACATTTTACATTATTCTGTGGTTAGTTCTACAGTCATTTTACTGCTCCCTGGATGCTGTGTCCCTGGCTGCCCGCTGCTTCACTTGGGTGAATGGGTTAAATGCAGAGGAGAATTTCACTCTGTGTGCTGTTGTGTGTTCACAAATGACAAATTTACACATACTACTTTGACTTTCAAATGACGTTCGAACGTAAAATAAAAGTACTTACTACTACTTTAAAATGACATCTACTTAAGTGCATTTTTTAGATGAGGCTTAAATGCATTTAGGATGTGTTTTATCAAAGCTTCATGACATTTCATAATACACTTAAGTTGTACCACGGTAATACATTTATTCTAAATGGTAAAAGGATGGCTCCCAGCCCTTTTCGTGCTCTGGAAAGGAATCACAACCGAGGTTTCCACTCTGACTCAGTCAATTCTATATTTTTTTCCATACTGTTTTCAGTCTGTCCTCTGTGCTTTCATTCTGCCCTTGTTATGGTAATCCATCTCCAAGTTTCATCACTCTCCTTGTCTGCCCTTTCCCTGACATTTTACTAAAAGTTGGGAAACAAATTGAGCTTTAGCCTATGCATACATCATTTCTGAAATATCTGGACCTAGATGCCTTAGTAACTCTTTTAAAAAGTGCCATTTATGATCCGTACAATGCATTTATGCAAATGAAACTAAAAAATTGATTTAATGTCACAATAGTCTGCTGCAGATTAGCTTTTCCTGTCCTCATGAAGTTAGGATTATTTCAGTCCAAACTACTTTTTTGATATGTACCAGCCAGTTTGAACAGAGGTCATTTACATACATACGTTTTAAAGGCTTTAAAACATCTAATGCATAGAAAAGTGTCATGTACAAAAGGATTGAGACTGGGACTGCTAGAGGCATCACTGAGGTATCCTTGAAGAAGGTACCTTCTCCACACACTGCTCCCTGGGTGCTGCGTCCCTGCACTGCTTCACTTGGCAAATGTAGAAAAATAATTTCACACTGTGTGCTGTGCTGTGGTGGGTCCACATGTGACTATAAGGGGCCACTGTACTTCACTTTAAACTCTCAAATGGAATTCTGTTCAGCTAGTTAAGCATCTGGCGATAACACATAGTAAAGTAGGTCTAAAATAACATACTATAGCTCAAAAGTAAGGACATTCTTTACTTTTGATCTATAGTATGTTATTTTAGACTTACTTTACTATGTGTTAACGCTTGTGCTTGAGATACTGGATGTACAAAGTTGTTCCACTTCAGGGATTTTGAGATCATTGATATTCGACTACTCTATGAAACTCAACAATTGAGTAATGGCGACATCTGGTGTTCATATTGCTGTGAGCCTTACCGGGTATCTATAAGGTTTAATGAAAACAACAGGCTACATGTACTCTCTCTCTCGCTCTCTCTCTCTATCTCTCTCTCTCTCTCACACACACACACACACACACATATATGATATGGGAACGCAGTGGTCTGTTAGGCTGTATATGTGTGTATATACAGGTTTTTGTTGTCCCTAAACCTCGTATAGCGCCTGTGTAAAAAGCCTTAAATTAAATTCCTTTTTTTGCACTATAGTGCAATAAATGCTGTAATGCTATAGCATATTCTCACATTGAAAAATCTAACCATTAACTCAAGTAAACTGTTTTTTTTTTATCGTTAAGATATCTAGAAACATTTAATTAGTAATCTGCGACGTCCTGTGTTTTGGTGGTATAAATATGACGTGACGCAGAGGCGCATTTCTCTTAGCCACTCTTTAAAATATATAAAGCAAGAAGAGGAGAGTGCATAAAAGAGGACTTTCGATTCTGGATGTTCTAGAGAGATTGTGCAAAGAGGAATGGTCCAAGATCCCTTTCTCTGTATTCTCCAACATTGTAAAACATTATAGACTATCTGCTGTCCATTTTCGGCAAAAAGGGAGTGGTACAAGCAGTGATGTCAAAAATGTGGCACACATCATTTTATGTTAAAAATATATTTCTAAATGTGGGATTTTTCCCCCGCACTGAATAAGTGCACTCAAATTAAAGGTTGGATTTTTCCCCTTTTTTCCTTGTGATTTTACACTATTTATTTTAAGGCTTTATACTAGGGCTGTTAAAAATAACGCGTTAACTATTTGCGTTAATTTATTTTCTATAACGCTTTAAAATAAATTGATCGCGCGATTAATTTGAAAATTAAACGCCCCTCTGCATTGCAGTACCACACTATCAGTGGGGGCAGTATTACGCTACGCCAGCGACCAGCATGCCAGAAGAAGAAGCCCGAGCACGAGCACAAAGCTCTCTTCCACCCAGAACCGGAGAAACTCACACGTTAAACCTCACCAAGCTGTCCCATTACTTTTGACCCACGGAACTTCCGAGCGGCATAGCTCTTCAGCGCACCAATCAGCATCAAACTTAACAGTTAGACAGGCCTTCAGGAGACCTTTACAGTGAACCCTCATTTGCCATTCTAGCCCTCGGAGATCCGGAGTTATTAGCCGTAAACCGCTAGAGCCGGAGAGCATTTAAAGGCGCGTCCGTCTTTAAATGCGCTCTGAGTCTAACGGTGCATTTGTCCCTGTAGCTCGGCTGCGGGAAAAACCTAGAAACCTGAAATTTTACAGGGACCCTCAGTTCCCAAGACCAATCAAACGTGACCGGCAAAGCTCTCCTCCGCCGAGAACCACTGCTACGGCCCGTGTGCACGGACTTTCTGAGCAGCATAGCTCCGTGGGGCAAGCGCCAACCCCCATCATTCACAGTCAGATTGGGCTCTACGAGACCTGGCTCTGCGAGCCCTGGTTCTCTAATTTGTTAGAGAAGAAAACCCAGAATCAGAGAAAATGGAGCAGAGTGTGTATCTCACAGCTTTTAAAAGTGTGACAGAGTTGGGAAAAAACAAATAAACAAAGCCTTCTTTGAAAATTTTATGACTTTGTGTGCTTATTATATATTACATATTGGGTTGACTCAGAATTGCGATTAATCGTGATTCATTTTTTTTCCAGATTTGTGATTAACTAGTTAATTTTAACTAATCGCTTTACAGCCCTACCTTATACACATCTTTATCAGAGGTTCCAATAATTGTGGGTGCTGTATATTGTGTTATAATTGTGATTAAAACATTTTATTCATTCAGTAGCTCTTTGTGAGGTTTTCAATGCTTCTGATGCGTGATTTCCACCCTGGACCCAGGTATCTCAAACCACACAACCCTCAAAATGCCAAATCAATGGAAATCCCATTTTGGGGCGAAACACTGAAGATGGAAAGCACTTAATTTCAGAGCATGTTTTATATTACAGTAGTTTACAGCATGGCCTACTTTTTGTCACAATACCAGTCAGTGACCGCTAGAGGTCGCTGCAGAATTAGGGCCTTGCCACCACCCACAGCTGGGGATTGTTAACCTGAGGGCTGATTAGCCCTGGTATGAGGCATATAAGGTGCTTTGTCCCCAGGTGTGGTGTGGTGCATTAAAATATTGTTATGTTCTCTTACCTGTCCTTCTCATTTCAGCTTGTGTTTTCTCCTTTTCATCTTGTCTGGCCCCCGTGCCTGGTTTAGTTCTGTATTGTTTTCTGTGTTTAATAAAGTCTCTCTTCTCATGGATGTCTAGAGTGGGCAAAAGTATTAGGACGCAGGGCTATTAAAGTGCCAGGGAGAGAGAAATGACGCACACACACACACAAAGCATTTTGATAAGAGCACATATCCATGCAAAAAAGCTGGATTGTTCTGATTAGGTTGTGTAGACTATATTTGTTTAGGAATAATAATTTAAAAAATCAGGTAAGTTCAGGCCAATACACTGAAGGTGAAGACTTATTCCACTTTTACAAATGTGGGTTTTATGGCAATAGACATTTTCATTTTATTTGCACTTTTTAGTAATGTGATGTTATTTTATTTATTTATTTTATTTAAATCTATGTGTGTGTGTATTTTAAGTTCTAACATGTTTGATTGGGAAATAAATGTCGTAAATTCAAATCAGAGTGTCTTCCGTGTCTGGCATGGATGTACAGTATTCTTGAGTCTATAATGTAACAATAATATAAGATCATATGCGGTTCTAGACGGGGGCCAGCGTGGGCCAGGGCCCCTTTAGAATTGCTACTTCTAACAGCTGGAGCCCTAAATGGACTAGCTGCAAAGAGCCGTTTCTCAAGGAGTCGCAGTCGCAGAATCTTCTTGTTGTAGTGTTTCATCCAAGTACACATGCAAATGCTTTATGGGATTTTGAGACCACTCGCAGTATGTGAATTTCTATCTACTTTCTATTTCCCCACTTACTAGTACTATTTATACTATATTGACTGGGTTAAATAGAATTGCATTACTAAACAAAGAGACTAAAATACAACTTTCATTGACTGAAACTAGACTAAAATGTCATCAGTTTTCATTGACTAAAACTCGTTGTGGATAACTCTGACTAAAATAAGACTAAAATGCTCAGACTTTTGTCGACTGAAACTTGACTAGACTAAAAAGAGTATGGACGTGACTAAGAATAATAAAAACTAAAATGACAGCTTGATGCAAAGACTACATTAAACTAACATTAAGACAGGCCGCCAAAAACAACACCGTAAGACTTTTTCCTAACCGTAAGACAGTTAGGAAAAAGGAAGGTTTGGAGTTTTGTCATCGTTACTAGCTATCTGAATAGCTTAGTGTGCAGACTGTAAATGAGTCATCTGAAGCCATTTTAAAAAAAGGTATGATTCAGGTGATATTTGATCAGTTATGATCCGTAATGTTCCAGAATCTTTGCATTGCTGTGTTCAAACAAGTCATCAAAGTGTGTATCAAAATGGCCAGGTAATGTTAATTCTTAAGTCTATATTCTTATAAAAGGCCACATAGGTATGAAGGTCTACACATCATAAGCCAATTCAGTTTGTGTTATTTCAGAGTATTACATACCACAGTTATGTACTGTAAATATAAAGTCTATATGGTTTTGGGCGCATTTACACATATTTGAACACCAGATGTCACCACCGTATCATTTTGTGAAGCAGAGATGTTTGAAGGTGCAGGTGCTCAAAGTTAAAAAGGGGCACATAGAACCAGCCTGAATTACAACAACCAACATTCAAGAATTCAAGAACATCAAGAATCTAATATGGAATATGCATCATACTATATCATTGTCGTCAGGTGGGGACGAGGCAAAGTTGTTATATCATGCACATACATGTATCATACAGTGACATTTTATATCTTCTCCAGAATACTGTAAATACTATGGCCACAAGTTTGCATCATGGTGCTGATCCAGAATCCTTCCCTTATTTATTCCTAGTGCTATAATAAAAAAGCAATAAGAATAAAAAAATAATAAAAAGTAATATATGAAAAATAATGTATTTGTAATGTTTCAGTTTGCTTGACTATCCACTCTGTGCAAGGCAGAAAGCTTATAAAATATTTAAACTGTAGCGATACTGTCACATCAGAGCTCAGCGCAAAAAGTGGGCGTGGTTTTCTAAACTCCTGTTTTGTTGTTGTCCCGGCTCGTGGTCAGCCATGACAATGTATAAAAGAAAAGCACTAGCATTAGCTCTGTTGGCACGAAGAAAGAAAGGGCTGTGGGTGCATGAGACCCTTTTGTCCAGAGAGCAGCTTGGGGAATTCAGGCTCGTAAAGGAGCTCCGCTGTCACAGCGACCGATTCCAAGTGTACTTTCGGCTCAGCATGGAGCAGTTCAACAGCCTGCTAAGTAGAGTGGGACCTAGCATCACGAAGATGCAGACAAATTACCGAGAGCCAATTTCTCCAACACAGCATCTGGCAATTTGCTTGATGTAGGCATTGAAAAGAAAACTTCAACCTGTGAGAAGAGGGTGCCAACAACTCCACCCAAGAGGCTGTAGCTGTACGGGAGGCCTTGAATAGCTACTTCTCCGTAGCCGCTGGAGGGGTGCCC
>JBBPCY010000082.1:489776-515618 GCA_037974405.1 Brachyalestes nurse
TATATAGGATCAAAAACGGAGTCAAAATGATAAAAATGCGGAATATTAGTCATTTGAGTAGAGGGCCAAATACTGTGTCAGCAGAGGTGATGTGTGACTGTTATACTGTAATTTACTGTACCGGATGTTCATGGCACTGAAACTCATGCATGCAGGGCCATTAGACCTCATCTTGAACTTTGTAGGATTCCATACAGGACTAGGATTAATTCCAGTTAACCTTAAACTTTCTTAAACTAAACTGATATTCACAGGGATAATAATATAGTTGATTCATTGGGGTGTTTCTGATGAGTGAGGGTTTGTCTTTCAGGGTTTGAGAGCATTCTAGAAGGAATTTATGGACCAAGGCTGCTACAGGACCTCAGCATATTCGATGGTAAGATATTACTGGTGTTTAATGTTTATCTACTTTACTCAGAAGTTTTTATTGCTCTTCATGTCTTCTGGAGAACTTATTTAAGCAGTAACGCTAGAAACTTTTGATTTTGATGATCACATCTTCTATGCCACTGCTTTTGTGTTCATAATATTTTTGATATTGTGTTTTTGTTGTTCAGACTGTGAGCCCGAGGTGGTCTCTGATTGGTCAACTGATGCTTGCTGCCCCTTCTGTAACCTGCAGTTAGAGAAACTTGCAGTAAGTGAAAATGTACGCTCATTTTAGTCAAAGTTCAACTGTGATGAAAATTCTGACAGTTTCAATCTTCAACATTAGAGACAACGCCATGGTTTTTCACTTTTGAAACATTTTCTTTGTGTACATACACAATCTGTCAAATGGTTAAAATAAACATTATTAATGATTTGTCTTATTTGCTCAAATCTAATACAACCTGACTGTTTTCTTTGGTATAAGCAGGGTAAATAGAATAATAATTTATTTGTACAGTAATGAAAATACAGGGCTTTAAGAAGAACAAAACAAAAACACGAGAAAACTCGAGATGCTCCACAGGGGAAATTCTGGACTGCGTTTGCCAGAGATGCGTCACAGGGCAGCAGCCAATCAGCAACAAGGAGAAATAAATAACATTCTCAAATTGGCTCCTTTCAAACCTCCCGCCTCTTCAGTATGCAGTGGTTAATGCTTAGTTGTCCAAGGAAAGACAGCCAGTGATCTGGCAGCAAGGTCATGGGTGCCCAAGACTCATTGATGAATTGTAGGGAGTGAAGGCTATAGCTTGTCTGGTCTGGTCCGGTCTCACAAAAGAGCTACTGTAGCACAAATTGTTGAAAAAGTTAGTCTTGACTATTACAGAGGTGTAGCCGCAAACCTGTCAAGGTGGCCATGCTGACCCCTCTGCTGCCAGAAGTGCATATTATGTGCCTGTAAGCAGCAGAAGAAGGTGAGACGTTCTGATGAATCACATTTTCTTGTACATTGTGTGGACGGCTGAATAGGAGACACTTGGGGAGAAATGTCCCCAGGATGCAATATGAGAAGAAGACAGGTAAACTAAGGCAGTGTGATACTCTGAGCAAAGATCTACAGAGAAACATTGGTTCCTGGCCTTCATTTGGATGTTGCTTTGATCTGATAGAGCATCTATAAGATGTGCATCTATAAGCAGTATCTGCTGCTGACATTTTGATGCATATACCCAGGGTTCCCACTGGTCCTTGAAATCTTTGATAGTTTGAGAATCTGTTTTTGAAAACAGGCATAAAAAGGCACTGTCCTTGAAAGTCCCATTTTTTGGGAATTGAAATTTCATGGATGAGGACCGCTGTGAACGTGTTATTTGCGAAAGTTCGTTGTTTGTTGTTCTGTAGATTTTCGGCACTACATTCTTGTTTCCTGTATGTAGGCCATGTAACGTGCGTGTAGCCGCTTAGAGCAAGCACACTTAAGTTCTTCACCCGTTTTTTGGCCCGCTACTCCTCCCAGGGCTTTCCAATTCTGACACGTTGGGACCAATCTGGAATAGCGTGCTTGTTCACGGTTTTATGCTCCGCTTTGTCGTTCGTTCGTTTTTCCGGTGAAATCCCATGGGGAATGAATAGGGCTCGACTTTCAGATAGTCCTGCTTGGACACTTTGTCCGAAACCCACCAAACTTCATGTGATACCTCAGGCCAACTTCCCTGACACACAAACGCGGTTGGTGATGACCTGCACTCTTCGCTCATCCCTTTTCCCCCCATTCACTTACATTCATTTTTAACCCCATTGAAATGCACTTTCAGAAAAAGAAACTTTCAGTCTCCATACAGTGACCAAGCCTTATGAAACTTCATATGACACCTCAGGCCACGCCCCCACAGACATGCTTGTTTAAACTGAACTATATGGCCAAAAGTATTGGGACACAGGTGTCATGCAAAACTATACGGTCGAAAGTATTGGGACAGAGCTGTTTCTGGGTGGTTGTTAAGGCATGAAAGGCAGTTGCTATGGTTTAGGAAATGGTTGCAATGGAGTTTCTAGGGTGTTTATTGGCAGCAGGCCCATTTCAAAATTTCTTCAGGCCACAGCTACGAGACTCCGTAGTCAACCTCAGGCCTGATCAAGAAGGAGGGGGACAAGAAGGGTCAGACGACTGCTGCATTTGAACAAGCACACTTTGCATTTTCTCTGCGGAAATGCAGTCTAGTTTTAACTAAAATTGCATAAAACAGTAATGTACATCCTTAATGTATGTAGCAAGTACATATGCATGCATTGTGGATACGAACGTAGGCTATGAATATGATTGACGTGAATGTAGGCTATACATTCAGTCCACTTTCTTGCATTGATTTTGTCCCAACAACTTCTATGCCATTCACAGTCTTTTCTTGCATTTGCATCAAAAATTGTTTATTGATAACAACATATTCAATGGTAGCAGTAGGTAAATACCGCCGCGTGTGCTCCTTGAATTTGAGGATACTGATCATGGAAAGTCCTTGAAAGGTCCTTGAATTTGATGTTAACCAAGGTGTGGGAACCCTGTTTACCACAACATACTTCAGAGGTCTTGGAGTCCATGCCTTGATCAGTCAGAGCTATTTTTTTGGCATAATGGCCACCTACACAGTATTGGGCAGGTTTTATCATTATTGCTGGTTGTTGTATATAATATATAAAATAATTTTTTCAGGTCCTCTGTGATTGTCGCTTCTTGCTCTTCTCCATACAGCCCGTTGGGTTCTTTTCACAGTGGAGGTTTTCGAGGGGAACTTTTGTTGGAGAAAAGGTTATTTAAGGCCTCGGTCACACAGGCGTCTGAATCAGGCGTTTTTCTGGCGTTCGTGGCGGCAGGTGAGCGAGGTCATAGCGTCCACACGGGTGTTCAGCCCCGGCACTCGGGTCAGCTGTGCGTTCGGGTGGTGTCAAACGCTGCATGCAACATCTCCTTCTGCGTCAGTTTCTGTCGAAATCCTGACAAACGCGAAGAAAACGCCGGTACTGTGTTTACATGGCGTTCGGTTGACATTCTGGAGGACCGAATATGTCCCATGATTAAATTATTCTGGGATCCGCGACAAATCAAGTTGTGAAGGAAAATGAAAAACTACAAACCTCAACATGTAAACAATCTGGAGAGAATGATTCACACCCAAAAAATTCAGCTCTATCTTGAATGTGTAAAAGATTATTACAGGTTTGTTTACTTTTAATTGCTTACTCTGAGACTATGATGGTTTTGGTGGATGAGTTTGGAAAAATCAAAGCAGTTTGTTAAAATATCAGCATGTTAATCACAATGAACTGCATCTTTATTTGTATGAAGGACTGTTGTTGAAACTGTCCTGAATAGCAGACAGTTTGTCCGCTAACTCTGAATAGACAAAAACCGTTCTGAGGACAGAAAAGCTCTGTGGCCTGTCCATCTCAAAGTGACCCGTTAAAGACGTGACACGTCACTGTGAGAAACAGAGCTCTCCTGTTTTTCTATACTTCAGGACAATGACTCTCTTACAGCCTCACTACACACACACACACACACAGCACTGTGTCGCCATCATTACCACTGTTCCGCTATCATTACTGCCATTTCATCATTGTTACCACCGTTTCACTGTCTTTATTATCTTTAACTAAGTTGTATTATGGAAAAGATGTGGTTGCATTTAAATAAAATTAGGGGTGCTTTAATTTAATAACGTACTGGGGCACAAATGTAACATTCAGGTGTGAAAATGCAACATGCAGGTCTAGAGGAGAACAGTGGTCACCAACTACTGTCTAATGGAAAGTCAAGTTTCAGTCACAATCTGCAGTACCTGCACTGGCTAATGAACAACTTCAGAGGTCCCTGATTGACGGGAGTGTTAAGGGGGAGTGGCAATATGTCAGGAGGGAAGTACATCTCCACCTTTTGAACACTGGGGGTGGAGAAGTACAATGTCAGGCTTGTGATTGGTGGAAATAAAGCTCAGGCCAGCTTTACCCACGATTAGGGCCACTCAGTTTACACTGAAATTTGGAGATTGTGGTGAAGTGACTGTAGACTTTGAAACATTCTTCACAGGGTTCACTGCATGCACACTAACCTTATTAGAAAGAAAGCACAGGGATAGGATTTCCATTTGCTTTTTTTTCCATAACATGTTATGAAATGAAAAAGTATAGAGTTTAAAGAGAAGTTTATACACTTTAATGATAGTGTTGGAGAATGGTATCGAGGCTGGACACCACACATTCCTCCATAATTCAATGTCCGTAAACATTCAGAGACTTTCAGAGTATGGTTTGGTGTGAAATGTTTTATTTTAGTGAAACTTACAAACTCTGATTTCTTCAGTGGTGGTGAATGTAACCAGAGGTTGTGAGAATAGGTTTAGTTTCAGACTAAAATCTTCTCAAAACTGCCAAAACAAATTCTTAGACATCAGACAGTGTCTTCGTAATCATTTCACAGCATCGCTTTCTGTGAGGCAGATGTTGGTTCTATTCACAACCACTGCAAGCTGCTCTTAAAGACAGTGTGTGTCAGACAATTACGCAGGTTTTTTAAATAAAAAAAAGCCTATATTTAGAATAAATGCCATTTGTGTTAATGTAAGCCAATGCATTTTTTTATGTTTCTAAAGCAGGATAACGTGCCCGTGTCGCCACTCCCCGCCGAAACCCCTCCACCTCAGGGCCAGACCACCTCAGAAAAACTCCAGTGCCAAGCAGACCAATTCCTTCATGCAGTTTTTCACAAAAAAGGTGATTTTTTTGGGCATGTTATTACAAAAACGGAGCATGCTGCTCAGAAAAATAGTGCTGTTGTGATTTTCAGCATTTAACCCCACAGGACAAACGACAAATAAAATGTGTCTGGGGTGTTTTTTTTTATTTATTTATGTATTTATTTTTTAATATACGGAGATAAGAAAATATAGTCTTCTATTTAGTGAACGAAGTCAACTCAGTAAAAATAAAGGAATTAAAAATAGTATTAATCTCACCACTGCTTGATTTGATTTCAGGTTAATGAAATTTCCAGATGCACTTATCTGTGATCAGTATATCAACTGCTGACAGATCATGTGCTGTTAGTGTGTCCTGTCCTGTTTCAGGACAACTAGCTGCACAAATACAAAAAACCAAGACCATCTCTGTAACGCTTCATTGTTGGCAGGATCAGAAAATATTGAAATGCTTTTTTCTTCTTCTTCTTCTTCTTCTTCTTCAAAATACAAGTTTAATTTGTGTTTGAGAGTGTAAAAAGAACCAGATGTGTTCTCTTTCCTCTATGCATTACCCAGAATTCCCTGAGAGTTGCGATCCCAGTATACCGTTGGCAGCGCAGGAGTTGATGCGTAAGATGATTCGTCAGTTTGCGTTTGAATACGCCTGTAAGAGCCAGCCTGAGGGTCTCGAAGACCCAAACACAAGCCAAGATGATTTCCCTAAACATGCCGAGCCTGACGGACCGCTGGATCTGACTGTCAGTCGCGTCACACACTGCCCGGACCTCGTCAGCGGCCGTGTCATACAATGCCCAGAGCAAGGTGAGCAGCCATACACACGTACAGTACTGCGAGGGTCTTCACACTTACTACTTATATGCAGATTTTTTGTTCTATATGTGATGTAGAAGTGTATTTTAAAATTGACCTGCTATGAAGCCATGTAAGGTTAGGATATTCAACTATTCAAATATTACGTTTTTAAGTTTGGAAATTCAAATAGTTTGCAATCCCTAAAGTTAATTAAAAGCACCAGTTAACCTGTAACTGTAACGGGAAAAAATACACTTACCATACAATATTTTGTCTAATTTTGTTCCCACAACAGCTTCATTTAGTGGAGGATGTTTTGTATTAGTGTGAAAAATATTAAAATCTTATTTTCCTGTGCTTTAGAATGAACAATGTATACCTTAAATTATAGGAAGTATTCACCATTATATTACAATTGCTTAGATAGTTTTCTGCACACAATTCTGATGATTTGAGACCTATATTTCTGAAATAGTGCCCCATTTAGTTTTTTTCACCAAATCTTTGTTTCAGCAGAAGGTGTTCTTGACCTTTCGAAGAAAAATACATCATCTGAAAATGTGCTGACTCAGAACGTTTCAGGGTGAGTATTTTACTTTTGACGTTTTGTGTGTTTCCTCCCATGTAGCTCAGTATCACACAAAATACTGCAGTTAGTTTCCTCTTTGATGTTGTATATTCTGATTATCTGTGGATTTATCAGATATTTTTATTTATATCAAACCCAAAAGTTTTTCTTAATGTGTTTTATATGTTAATGATGGTATTTAGTTTTGTTGCACTGCCAAAGGGGTTGACTCTTTTCTAACTTGTTGGAAGGTAACGTCACATTTGTCAGGAGTCAGGGGCTTCACTTATTCTTCTGTGCAGCCTGTATTTATTATTTTTATTTTATTTACTCATTTATTTATGCGTTATTTTCACTCAAAAACGTATCAAGCTGCATTGCAAAGATACTGGAGAAGTGTTACTGTAGAAGTGTGTCTTTCTTCACACGTTTGACTGAGAGCTCTCCTTCCACGAAGTATCGTTTGCAACCTAAGGCCAAAAACAGACAAATGTTTACCCCCATATTCAGAGGCTCTGTGTTAAACAGACAAAGTGAGAAGCGAGTGATGTTACCCAAAGACAAGGCAGTAAAGGAGTGGACCCTGAGTGCTTCCTGTCATTCGTCCGTTCACCCGTTCGTTTCTCATCCTCCCATCCACCTCCCCTTAGGAGACCGATCAGAGAGGACTATTTGGATCGCAGTTCAGAGTTTGCAGAAGGTTTGCTCTCTAAAGCCTTGAAAGACATTCGCTCTGGTTCACTGGATGTTCATAAAGCTGCCATACTGTACGGGATACCTCAGAAAACCTTACGGCTGCAGGCCGAGGCCTTACTGACTGAGAGGAGGCTGCCACGGCTGGAGAACAGTCTGGAGGCAGGCTGGTCAGCAGGCGAGACGCAGATGCTGCTGCAGAAGGTAGCAGCCTGGGCCCGCTCGCAATCGGACCACCCAGAGGGTGCTAAGGTGGCTTTTTCTCCAGGTGAAAGCATTGAGTTTCCTGCGGCACTGGCTTCCTCGTACCTCCACCGACTGACTCTACAAAAGATGGTGTCTCAACTCCGTGAGCGCAGTGACATTTCCCTGTCCAACACTGAAACTCCCACCCCGCCTCAGAGCCCTGCTGCCGGAGCTGCTGTCGCTATCCGCATCCCTCAGGTGCGCATCAGTGTCCAGCCCAAAACATCGCTGGACCTGGCCGGTCTGGTGGATGCTGTGTTTCAGGCCAACAAAAGCTCAGAGGGTCCGGCTGTGCTTCACAAGCTGAAGACCATCTTACCCAAACAAGGCACTTCAGAATGCCCCCCTGCTCTGGAGTCGCGGCTGCTGCTGCAGGGGGACCTGCCCCCCCTCTGCATGAAGAACGGCACCGTGGGGGGCAGCGCGACAGGCAGCGGCGAAGTCTGTGTTGACGACGGAGAGCGGCGGGACAAACAGCCGCGGAAGAAACGCGGACGCTACCGACAATATGACCACGACATATTGGAAGAGGCCATTGCCATGGTGATGGGTGGGAAAATGAGCGTGTCGAAAGCTCAGGGCGTGTACGGGGTTCCACACAGCACGCTGGAGTATAAGGTGAAGGAACGCATGGGCACACTGAAAACCCCGCCCAAAAAGAAGCTCCGCCTCTCCGAAGCCAAAACCTCAGGCTCCATTCATTCAGGGACAACGACAACTAATGCCTCAACAACCGCCTTCAATCGGTTCTAAACACGACACACCTCAGCTACTGTCTGCACACGGCTCTAACAGAAATGCCTCAGATTCAGCTACAAACGTTTAAACACAGTCAGGACCTTCACTCCTTCAGACTTGAAGAAAAACTTGAATTCTCAAAAAATCCTCATCTACAGGTTCTGGTACATTTCAGAGAAATTACAACACATGCCTTTAAAAAAAATCTATTCAGGGTTTTCACTGTGGATCTCTATATGATTATATATGTATATATATATTTAAAGACAATATACTGTAAAGCACTGATTTTTAAGTTAAGTACAGTTTTAAACTAAAGAATTTATTCAGGTTTGATTTTTACCTAAGGTAATCAGCTCTTAATGATTGTTAACAGCTTTCACACTTTGACCGGTCCACCCGTCTTAGTCACTGAGAGATTCCCCCCCCCCAAAAAAATGAGTTGTGCAGTGTTTTATATGCTGTTCACGTTGGTGAACTGGGGATTGTAACACTTCAGCGTTCTGTTTCTCCATGTAATGAAGAGGGGAAGGTGTATTCTTACCTGTAGTAGAAAGATGCAGGTATAAACTAGGGATGGGCTTTTAAATCAAATTTGATATTTGAAAGTAATCAACATTTTTTTTTTGAAAGATACCATCTGTTTACAGGCTACCGCATGCCAGGCGACCCTGTATTATACTCTCATAGAGCTAGCCAGTCAGTCCAAAGTCTTCAGATATCCTAACTGCTAATGGTTTCAGCTGACATTCCTTGCTTAGCTATTCTGTAACTTAATTCACCTCTTACCGTTCATCTGGAAGGTTAGCATTTGAGGTTGATTAGCTTGATACCAGTCATGATAAATTCACTGATAATGTGTTAATGAGTAAAGTGTAAAAGGAAGCTGGATATGTATATGCTATGTCTGAGCTCCATACTATCTAGCGTCTGGTCTGATGTGCGGTAGCCTTAAGATGCTGAAGTCTTTCTCTGTTTCTTTGCCTAAGCTAAACAGATCGATCCATAAGGCACACTACACTGGCCTCTGGTGGGTGATAGAGGCAGTAACTCTTAAATACGAGAACATAGAAAGTGAGTTGCTTATGGAAAATTCTAATTGACATTTAGATTTTTCATTTTTTTTTATTTTGGGGAACTGACATTCAAAAATTAGAACTCCTCCCTAGTCCGAACGTTCATTCCATCAAAAGAATCGCACAGTGGCTGACTAGCAGAATTCAGCTGAATTTCTACATCAGCAAAACGCAATGAAGCGCATCAGGTGGCTTTGTTATTAAAGGTGGAAACAGTCCCCCCCCTCCCCACTTAAATCAGCTGTCATGCTCATTTTTATTCCAGTAACACAAATGCAACCGTTTTGAAGTTTGCTGGCTAAAAAAATGCTTTTTCGTCTTTTCAGTGAACTTGTTTTGGGGTAAGTTGGAATGCAACATGATGCATGTCAAAAAAATGTGCACAGGAAAAAAAAGCTTGATAGTTCTAGTGAATGTGTCGTTTAATACTAAATATTAATCTTAGGTTTTCTTTTTAGCACTCAACTGCTGTAAAACCTCATTGGAGACTATTTTTCTCTGCTGCTTGGAGTTCTGCTCTGTGTTTTGTTGTCATTAATTTCCTGTAAATCACAAAGGCTCTGTTTATGTCTGCTGTAACCAAAATATCACTTCAGGGTCATTTTTATAACCTAATTACACTCCAGACAAAGCTGCTTTAGTAACGTCTGTGTAAGAGCGAGCGCCATGTTCTCCTAGCGACTCGGAGCTCTTTTATCTGCTTTAATTAGGGATGGTAAGTAACGACGGCAGCAGGGCAGCTGCAGAGCAGGGCAGGGGGGAAAAACATGCTCTTCTGGGAAAGCTCTTACTTGACTCCTTGCTTGCTACTGCTAAGCCTGCTGCTCTGCTGTGGCAAAGTGTTTGTGTTGAATTATAAGTTTAAGTACAGTGATAATGACGACATTCCCAACAGTCATAAAACTCGTTTTTCAAATTTAATCTTCGTTCAGTTCAGGTTAGATTTGTTGATTAGTGATTCCAACCCTCCGTTGCTGCTTTAAGTCCCTATTAATCAGCAGAGCTGCTCTGAACAGGAATATGGCCATGTCTTTGTGGATACGTCTTTGCCTCATTTTTCTTTCTATAGCATTCTGTAGGCCCAGAGCTTCACCTACTTTTAGCTTCCACTAGAGATGGCATGATACCACCTTTTCCCATTATTGAGTGTCGCTTATTGAGTGTCACTTAATGCCAGTCCCATAAGTCATCTTTAACACAAGGTCATCATTGCCACCTCTAATTTTCACCTTTCCCTAGAAGAATACTGATCCTTTTCTCACTGGCTGTGATCTATGTACTGCTAATGAACCTGAAATTCTGTATTCCACCACCCCCCCTCCTGTTTTCATAGCATGGACCTGTTTTTAATGAGTGAGTATAAGTGAAGGAAAAGACTAGGTTGCACTTTACAATAAGATGCACATACACCTGTGTGTTTATATCGTTCCAGCCCTTATAAATGATACTGTTCATAACTTAATAATTGATTTGGCCATACTGAAAGTGGTGTGTATTTGAATACAGGCACAGGGACATGCAGCTCTTTATAAAGTGTAGCCCTAGAGTTAAATGTGAATTTTGTGATTAAAGCTTTGGAAAATATAAGAATTTCTACCTGCAATGTTAACGTAGTAGTCTTTGTGTTGTGAAATCCTGTATGTGGTATATCCGTTAGTGTCATTTTAAAGAAAAAAAAAAACCTTTTTGTGGAGATTCTTAAATTCAAAAGCATTTGCCCTATAAACCACTGAATGTTCCTTATGACTTCTTAACTTTGCATAGTGCCTGTTTTTACAACTCATTTCAAAGTAGTTCTGTATTTATTTTTTTCCTGGAAGTTAGAAACAATTTTATATCTGCAGATATATAGCTAGCAGTTTATATCGCTGTTGATTTTCATGGGGATGTAAACATTACAGGCACAACACTGTTTTGTCTTTTTTTATTTTTGTTTTAACTGGAGGGCAGTCCCACCGGTGTTTGAGTGAAGTTTTCTTACCTTTAGTGTACTTTTTACAGTGAAATATTTCTCAGGTCTCCCCGTTTGATATCGTAGTGACGGATTAAAATAAAGCTCTAAGTGATTTAGTGCTCATAGGTTATAGAACTGCGTCGATTCAGTTTCACTCGGGTGAGGGGAATCAATGGTGGCACAAAGAGATCATTGACCAATGCTATAGAAGAACTGCTTTTGATTGGTTAAAAAATAAGGTTGAAGAAAAGCAGTGGTCACTAACCTTACTCCTGGAGATCTACTTTTCTGCTATGCTTGGCTCCAACCTGCATCTAGCATAGCCTTACTTAACACTCCAGCCAAGCAGGGACATCTGAAGAAACTTGTTAGCCAGAGCAGGTGTTGCAGGGTTTTGATAGAACTAGACTTCTCAGGAAGGTACATCTCGAGGATCTGGACCAGGGTTGGACCAGTGGCGAATGTTTGGGTTCTTCCTTGAAATATATATGACGGTTACTTAAACTTTGAAAAAGGCTCTTCATGAAGTGGCCAGTTTACATTGAACGTTTTTGGGGAACCAAAAATGATTCTTCTGTGGCATTGTGCTATGAACCCATTTTTGGCACCTTTTTTCCCCAATGATTACAGATGAAGGCAGATTAATCTCCACTAAAATTTCATGTTTTCCCAAATACAATGTTTTCAACACGTGAATTAGTTCTTTACAGTTCTTGTAACAATGTTGTGTTTTCAGCAAATGATTATTTGCGGATGAAATCAGGTACAGGAAACCAAATTTGATGGATTGAGTTTGGTGTCTTAATGTAGCCATAGAGTATCCTCAGGGTAAGATTACAAATAAAATTAAAGGTGTAACTGCCCTTTTAACTGCAGTATGTCCAAGGATGAGCTGTAAGGGTTCCGACAGACAGCCTTGTTTTTTTCACGAAGCCCTTTTCTGTAAGTTCTACCGGTCTGTGAAAACTTTTAGGAGGTCGCTAAAACAAACCGTCCAGAATCGCCAGGTTTCTCAGTCTAGAATAAAACAGTTTGTGATTCTCTTCAGGCGTGTTTGGGAGCAGTTTTGTCACATTCATAAGCTGAAGCAGGATAAATTAATTGCAATCGTTTATTTATGCATACATCAGTTGCACTATGATTGAATCATTGAATTTTTTTCTCTTAAATTTTTGTGTTTTGTGTTGTACACATGTATTTATTTCTTTGTGATAAATCAAACTATAGTGTGTTGAGTTTCTATTGAAGCACTTTGTTGCTCTCAAATTTAAATGTGAAATGTGTTTTATTATAATTGCATGCATATATTAATGTCCTTTTTGAATGAGGTTATTTTCTCCTTGTGATTGTCCTAGTTGCTTAATTTATTTCCTTTTGTTTGCTTACTAACATGAGAAAGGGCTTTTCATGGAGAGAGGCCATTAAAACACTCCAGAGTTTCTATCTTTTGAAGTTGATGTAGAAGGTTACTAAACACCATGTTTTGGATCAAATTACTGATGCTAACTGTAACATTGCTGTTTCTTTTAATGTTTCTTTTAAAAGTTTAGAAGTCCTTTCAGCTTTTAAAGATGAATTAAAATTGGGCTCTTCGAGTGTTGGTTTATGAAACTCCTTAATTTCTATTTGACACTCAAAAATGTAACATTTCTATGTTAACTTTACCTAAACCTCCTTAAACGAATGAAGGTCCTCATGCAATCTATGTGTTGGTTTATCTCTGACAGTGTATTGCCTGCAGAAATGGGTTTGCTTGTGGTTATTTTGAAGTGACACCTAGAGGCAGATGGCTTGGCTGCTTAACAGGATTTACGGATGCTTTGTATAAATGAAGTTTCCTTGAGTGTGAGCGTTGCTACAATCGTCATCCTCTGCCTTCTACAAGCTGTCAATAAAAAAATTGTCAATTTAAAATGTTCCATTTTTATGCAGTTGTGTGCTCACCATGAAGAAAAAAGTTGATTTAGAGGTTAAAAATTTTTGCCATATAAATCTTTTGATCTGCACATCAATTTTCGCATGAACAGAGCTACTGCTGGACCTTTTGATTTTTGTCACTGCTCATCAATTGAAATGAATAATAATTTATCCCCATTTATTCATATAGTTCCTTGGTGTCCGTGGAAGAGGACCAATGCAGAATGGAAGAAAAGAAGGAAGAGCAGGAGGATTGGAGAGGTACGGTGTTGGAGAAGGTCCTATCTTCACTCTGCTCTTACCACAGAACGCTCCTGTACCGTATCCTGCAGGACATGCGCCAGGATTACAGTGTTGCTTTAGCTCAGAGGGATGCCCACTGGCGGAGGGCTAAAACTGAGCCTTACTGCTGTCCTGAAAGGAAATCTAACGATTCTTTACCTTGCTCGCTAAGTAACTGCACAACACCTGGCTGTGCTGGCTATCTAACTCCTTGTGGACTGAGAACATGTGCAGTTACTTCTGTTTGTATCTGTATGAAGGCTCTTAATGGGCTTACTTGCCAAAATGTAGCACTTGGATATTGTGGCAAAGTAATTTGTCCGAGCTCCACCGTTTGCTGCCCTCATCATAAGATACTTGTGTGTCCACACAGCAGTGAAAACTTGTGCATTGCCCAAGCAAACAGTAGGCTGGGTGTCCATTTCAACCATCCTGGCATCCTTAATTCTCATAACACTTGCCAAACATGCCGCAGTCCTTCCCCACCCCCACTTTCGCCAAGGCCAGTGGACATGGAGTGTAAAACGGGTGACCAAACTGCCAGCTGTAAAGGTCAGGAGCTTATGGCACCAAGTAAACCTCCACTTCTTCTGCATCACCAAACCGAAGCAGAAGGGGAAGATAAAGCTCCAAAATCAGACACCCTGCATGCTGGAGAATTTCCTACTGCTCTTGTTAAAGATGCACAGTCTGACACTGAAGAAGAGAGTAAACACTGTGGATCTTTTTTAGGTGATATAATGGATAAATTTACAGAAAAACTAAAGAACATCCGACCGTCTGAGAAAGAGCAGACTACACAGTCCACACATGCCAGTCAAAACACACAAGCTTGCGATGATACACATTTGACGGAGATCATAACTACCGTGTTGCACAACAGCAGTGACAAGGAATACGACTTGAAGGAGCTTTTTGAGCAGCGCATGGCTGCAGAGCCACGGTCCCCACAGACTCGCTCTCGACGAAGACAGGACAGATTGGCTGCCATGAGCAAATCCCCCGACCTTCCAGCCTCCCGCAGACAGAGCTTGCAAATCAAAAGAGATCTAGCAAGGCTTGACCCTTCTGCATGCAAAAGAAAGTTAATGGTGGAGAGGAGCAAGTGTCTAAAAAATGCTGAGCCCTCCATGCTCTCTGTTGAAGGACAGTCTAGTTTTCCAGAAAGTGTATCTGAAACAATAGAAACAGAGCCCTTAAAAGTGCAGTCTGTCATTCGGGGAGATGCTCAGTGTGGCTTAACTTCAGAAACGACAAGCTCTCAAGAGGAACAAGAAAAACAACCTGGTGTCCTGCCGGAAATTCTGCTATGCAATGAAACAGATCAACACCCAGTTTTTTCTCACAGAAGGACGATATCGAAGTCCCAACAGGGCAAAAGTAAAACATTACAACCAAATGACGAAGTTGGAAGGTCCAGGAGAAAAATTGTGCCTCCTCCACGTTTCTCCTCCTATGTCACAGAGCCCAGAAAAATGTATTATGCTGCCTGTTTTTCTGAGAGCATATTCGTCAAGCATTCTCAAAACATTAAAGCTACAGGCACACCTGACTTCACAGAGATCTTCTCCACTAAAAGTGATACTGAATGTCCGATCAAAACTGAAGGTCAAGATCATGTGATTCATCCACTGAGTGAGGATATTAACACACTAACTGGTTCGCCAAAGAAAATAACATGTGAAAATGAAAATGGTGATTGCACATCTCCTGCAAAAAGGATGAAACTGTGTGGAGTGCAAAGTATAGTGGAATCTCAAACCTCTGAGGGTCAGTCTTCTGATACAGATAGCCTGAAGGACACTAAGCAACTTGGTTTAACATATGTTAGTCCAATAAAGCTCATGCTGGTTTCACCTGTGAAGAGTAAAACTGGGGTTAAATACACACTCAAAGCTGCAGATGTTGGCTCAGACTATGATGGAGAAATGTTTGATCCTTGCGTAGAGTCTTCATGGGCAGGAAAGACCACGAACAAGCAAACCTTGCCTGAGGATGTACAAATAGATTCTGCACAGAATGTTGGCTTTAAGGGTATCAGCATCAAACTACCGGAAGAAGTTGTATCCACTGATGCAACTGGGGTTGGTGAGGCTTTACCAGCAGTGCATGAAACAACTCCTGTTAAGAGACGTCCTGGGCGGCCAAAAAAGTTAGGGCCGCAAATTGAAAAAGCAGTCAAACGGCCTATTGGTAGACCTCCTAAAGCCAAGACTATAGACCCAAATGGCTTAAGTGGTAAGAATGTTGTAAATCAAGCAGCAAGTAAAAAATCAAGTGAAGACGATGGCAACAAAAATCTGAAAATCACTATCACATATGGGAGGTCGAGAAAGGCTAGGAGAGTAGTATCTGAGGCTCTGTCTACAAACCAAATAGCTAATGAAGTTCACAGTAGCAGTACAAGTAATGAAACTAAAAGAATGAATACCAGTGGGAATCTGCATTTTGTGATGCCTGTGGAAGACAGAAAAGGCTTTATCCATTCAAGTAGTAACATAAAATGTCAAAAGCAGAGTGACTTGGCAGTGACAAGAAAACCAGGAAGGCCACCTAAGGTCAAGATTTCTGGAA
Organism: Brachyalestes nurse; assembly: GCA_037974405.1. Classification (NCBI taxonomy): domain Eukaryota; kingdom Metazoa; phylum Chordata; class Actinopteri; order Characiformes; family Alestidae; genus Brachyalestes; species Brachyalestes nurse. The sequence continues at coordinate 505,746 of JBBPCY010000082.1, forward strand.
TTTCTGTCACTGTTACCACAGTGTCACCAAGACAACGCAAGATTCACATGAAGAGAGACATAAAAGAAGCACCTCTGCAACGAAAGGCTCTTGTCATGGACTTTGAACCTTCGGAACAGCAGATGACTATCAGTGACCGTGCTGGTAATGTTCTCATAGATGGGATGGGTTCCATGGAAGAAGGCACCGAGCATTCCAGAGACTCATTTGTACCTATTAGACATTCTATTAGGGAGCGGAAACCCTCAGTTCATTTGCTGTACTCAGTTGCTACCGCCAGGTCTTTTAGTCGTAGCAGTGGACTGATCTGTAGGTCACACAAGCTGCTGATAAACAAGCCTAGTAGTGAGACCAACCACCAGACACATCAGTGTGGGCCTGAGATTGCTGCTAACAATGCACTTTCCACAAAGATGAGCAAGGTCAGTCAGAGTAGAAGTGTTCATCGCTTTTCTGGAGTTTCGGTGGACTCTCTTTTTGCTACGAATAAGAGCCTCAAGTGGTGGCCTATTACTGCATCACCTGAGACCTTAAATGAAGAGTTCTCCAGAAGGATCAGGTTAATGTCTGACACATGGGTTTCGGGTGTCCTGGAGGCAAAAAAGTCAGAAGACATTACAAAACAACAAAAAGTGGAGCCATGTGAAAAAGTCACTGGTTCTGCTAAGAGGTCATCTGCTGTGAAAATGCTGTTTGAGAGAAATTACAGCATGGAAAAGCTTTGCTCCTGGTTTATGCAGACCACTGAGACTCAGTCTCTGGCTATTGTGAAGAAAGCCAGTGCAAGAAACCCCTATGACATCTTTCATTACAACCCCATCAGATCCACTTGTAGAGAGAATGTTTGCCCTAGCCCACAGGCAGAACGGCTCAGGAAACATGTCAAGAAATTTGCAAAAGTTGTCCCAAAGAGTCCAGCAATCCATCGACAAGCACAAGCAACAGTGTATCCAAGGCAGTCTTTTGCTAAACGCTACCTATTTAAGGCATCTTGTGGAACTTGGGTAGATTACAGAACAACTTTGCTCAAAGCAAAGTCTAAGTTCAAAACTAGAGCAAGGAAAACTATAACAACTGTGGTAGAACAGACAAACCACAGGGATCACCTGAGCACTAGTCTTGCTACAACAGGTTTATCAAAAGAACTGGGTACCTCAGTAAATAAAGTACAGGATTCATCAAATATCTCAGAAAGCAAATTGTCCAAGATTGAAACTTCTGAGACAGCTTTGAGTATAACTGGCATTCCCAAGGAGGAGAGAATTAGCTCTAAAGCTTGGAGTCCAGAGACACTGAAGGAATGCAGGGTGTTTCTGAAAAAGATAAACTCTCCCAATACAAAATCAGTCACTGAAGATTGTAACCTTTGCTCTGTGAAGTTCAATATATCACCTGCTGGGTGTGATGTCTCTATTGAAAAAGAGGAGCAAATAAGCAGTGAAACCACTATGTTGGATAAGACTTTGATTTCTTCAAAGAAATCCCCCTCAGCTATGATGGATCAGATCAAGTCAGCCAAAAAACGCAAAGCTTCTCAAGCAAGTGAGTTGCCCCCAGCAAAAATGACACGACAATCGAGGAGCAGTAGGGGCGTTCTAGGAGCAAGGTGGTGTGATTTTGTACTTGGTAAGTATGTTTCTTTTTAAGGTGTGCCCATGGTCCTCAAAATGGTCCTCAGTGACACCCGGATGGTTAAGATTTTTGTTCCAATCCAACATACAACATAGAAAAAGCAAACATCTGGACCACCTGAGGTCTGAGCTTCCATTAGTTTCTGAAAAGCAAATTGTATCTGTGTAGTCAGTGTGACATTGGAAACAGTACATCAGAATCAGAAAATATTCTAATAAATTCATAGAAACCCAAATTAAAATAATAAGTAATTTATTACCAAGTTGTTGATGTTTTGAGCTGGCTCCAGATTTTTAGTCAACATGCTGACATTTGTCAAATTACTAATTATTAGCAGTATTATTTTACTTTTAGAGAAACTTTTGCCTTGTTAAATATCATCTTCAGTTTCTTAAACAAAAATTTGTAAACAAAGTTGTAAACAAAAATGACTGTTTAAAATATGAAAAGTATATTGCAAATATAGATTAGTTTTTTCTAAAATGCTCTTAAGTTAAAAGGCGTTTTGATTGTGACTTATAGAATTTCTGGCTCAAATTTAACTCCATAACTCTCTTTACCTGAAATGACCTAGAACTTCTAACAAATAAAAGCTGCCTGAGGAAGTGAGTGCGTATAAACTGTTTTTATCAATGATATTTCTCCTGGTTTGTAATTGCTAATTTGAGAGGTGCTACACAACAACACCCTTTGATATATTTTCTGTGACTGCTTTACTGTGTAACAAATTTAAATAACCCTACTATGTCTGTACCTTATAGGACCATCCAAATAACTGGGAATCTTTCAGTTCTCAGGAGGATTTTCATCAGAACTCAAACATATGGTGCCTTTAATAACAAACTGGCTGAAAAATAAAGAGCATTAGGACACGCACGCAACCTCAGCAAGCAACATGTAGCAAAAGACTTTTATTCTGAAAACTTGCACTATATAATCTTATTTTCATTTTATATATTTCTAGACATCCCTTTTTTTCCTTTTTTCCTGTTTTTATTGTTGCAGAGAACCAAGAAAACTAGAGGTGTTCTTGGTCCTTGCAAAATGTTTAAAGGAGTGTCAAGGTGTACCAATTGTTTTGTTTTTTTATTTTTAAAACCTCTAATACTGGAGTACTGTAAGAGCATTAGCTGATGTACTGTAACAACATTCTCACTTAAACCTTCATCTAACACCAAGAAAGTTATGGACCCTTTTCTCCCAAATTCTACAAATATTTTAGATATTTTTATTTGCCCACAAGTGCTGCACATGTCAGAAATACTACTACTTACCTAAATCTCCAGTTTAAGCCGTTTTTCAGGACACAGTTTAACAGAGTTCCTTTTCCAGTGTTGCGTTAAAACGTGCACATTGAAGCCTCTCAGATGGTTTCAATAAAATCCCAGAAGAAAAACTGCTGGAAGTGCTCTGCTTCCTGTATTTGGTTTGAATTCATTGTGTGTTTAAGGTGAAGACTCTTGTGTGAAAATGCCCTTTTAAAAACATTAAACATTAACTTTATATGATGTTGCACTATGAAACTGTTACTTTTTCTTTTTTCCTTTCTCTTTTTTTTAATAGAACAAGACTGCCGCTGTTGTACAAATTCATTTGGTGCAAAGTTTTACCTTCTTAAGCAGAGATGTTGGACTTGGATATTCTATTTTAAGTTTTTAGGTCGTTTCCAAAACAAGTTTTGTTTTTTTTTTTTTTTTTACTCCGTCCTCAGAAGCTTTGTGTAGATGCAAGCCGACATGTTTGTATTGTGGTATATGGCGTCTACCTCCTGAAATCCTGTCTGAACTCATAACTGTTTCAAATCCAGTCCAAATGGTATCAAAAGTCTATTAAAACCTAAACTGTTTCATGTTTGATCTGAACTGTTATAAATCTGGTCTAAACTATATCAAATCCTGTCCACCAGAATCGAATCCATTCCGAATGGAACTGTTTCATATCTGCTCTCAATTGTTTTAAATCCAATTCAAACGGTTAGAAATCTAGTCCCAGCTGTATCACAATCTAACCTGGTGGTTTATATGACCTCTGGAACTCTTTGGGGACAGATTTTTGTTGCCCCTAAAAGGACTCCAAATCTCAAGAGTTTCCTATCCAATCTGAACTGTAATCAATCCAATCCAAACCAGATCATTCTTGTTTATCTATTTCCAGTTTGATTGGGCTTCAGTTTTTAGCATTGCTGGTCTTAGTTGTGGAGACATAAGCTTGAACTAGCTTAGTTAGATCATTAGTGTGTGCACTAGGGGCTGCATGACTACTGATTTTTGCTAGTCATTGCTGGTCATTTTTTCCCAAGCGTCTTAAGAAAGCATGTTAGTAAGTTGCTACCAGGCTGAAGCAGCAGATGCTTAGTCTCAGACACTGTTCCTGAAATTACACAAACCCCTTATTTAAACTGCATGCTAAAATCACAATCTTCCCTTTCATTGTTTTCATGGTTTAACAGGATTACACCATTATATGCATGTTCACATCGGTTCCACAGCACTAAAGTACTTTTGATATCTGTTTAACAAAAAACTTTCAAGCTTTCCCCCTGGGCCCACAATATCATTTTTCTGTTTTTTCAGGCATTAACCTCATCTAACTGCAAGTTGCTAGTAGATTTATGAGTCAGCTAGTCTGAACCCCTAGTGTGCACACCAGCTGTGTGTAGGTTAGTGTGTTTTTCATTTTAACTCGTGACGTTTCCCAAAATTGGAGGAACAGATTCTTCAGTGCCACATAAGATTTTATATCAACAATCTGTTGTTTCACACCTGTAATACTTTAGGTTATTAATCTACTGTGTTATGGCCTCAGCCTGCTTCCAAATCAAGCTCTGAGCATTAAGTTGTCTTTGGAGTGTTCTGGAGGGAGAGAAACCAATGATTCTAAAATAAAGGCAACAAAGACCCATCTGCTAGGTGAACTGGAGCTTGCTTTAGGAAATGGTTTTTACTGGCTGTGAATTGTCTCAGTGCAGCAAGTTTGAGAATACGTCTGGGCTGTTGGACATAGAAGTGAAACCTTGTCCAAATGTTATCTGGTGCTATAAATGTTTGCCTTTAAACATTGTAATGGTGTTGTCATTAGACCAATAAAAGTCCTTCCAAATGTGTTGTCTGATTTTTCAAAAGAAGAAATGGAGATATTTTAGCTGTTGTCTTTAAAAAATAAAATCTGTAACAAAAAAAAGTACAAATTCCTCGGTCTCCTTTTATGTGGGGTACCTCTAGGCTCATTTTTAATTCCAATTATCTTTATTTATGCTCCTTCTTGGACATGTCTAGTTAGCTGATATCGCCTTGCTGTTACACTGATGATTTACAGCACTTCCTGTCTTTGGATACAAACTATGCTTAACAAATCAATAATTCTAGCCTGTATTAAGAATGAAACAAAAACCACTGACCAAGCAGTAGCCCACCATGAAATGTGAAGCAGACTGTGATAGTTGGCACAGAATATTAAACCAGTGGCAAGCAATCGCATCACTGGGCCTTAGAGAGTTTGCATCTTTGTGACCTTTTACACTCGATGAGTTTGTATGCCTGACTTTCGAAAGAGGTTTCACTACTTACTAGCTTCATAACACAGTTGGGATGGTCTTGTTATAAATTGCTCAGCTCCAGAGAGCAAGAACAACATGACAATTCCTTGAGAGTGTGGAGGGCATTTTGTGCCAAATGGATAATGTGCTCATCTGTGGAATCACCCAGGAGCAGCATGGTTAGAAGCTATCCACGTCACTGTCGTGACACCTAAAGGCTTCATCTGGGCAAATTTCTGTCTCATCTGACTGGAAAGACCCATCCACTGCTGAAGAGGTCTAACACGGGACCAAACAGGAGAGTTCTGTTAGAAAACCACGTAGACTGGCACAGTCACTCGAATTCTGAAACACTGGTCACTCATATGAACAGGGTGCCACCCTCCTTTAGAGTCACATCAAGCATGGAAACCATTACTGTATGATTTGCATGCCATCACCAGCAATGAACAGAGACACACTCAAATAAAAAAGGAGGCACTGGCCTTGCTATGGTCCTGTAGACTTCCTCATCAGCAACAATTTTCACTGACTTTTATATGGCTCAGGGATGTGGAGTAAACAGTGTTGGACAAGTTACTTAAAAACTGAAATTTTTTGAAGTAATATTTACTTGTTACTGTCATTTCAAAGTAATTCGTTACATTACAATATTACTGTATTTCAACTGTAAGGCATTACACTGCTGTTGCATTACTTTTAAGTTACTCTTACCAAAACAACAGAAAACATGGATTTGGCAATCTAAATGTAGCGCATGATGCTCAATTAGCTCATTACACAGCCAGTGGAAGGTGATGTTGTATCTAACTGAGCTAGACTTATGGTTAAAAACAGGACTATCCGACGTTAGATCAGTTGCAGGTTCACTCATCTGTCTGTTCTGTCTGACTAAGAAGTGAAACATTTGCGCGGACGTTTCTCCTCTGCTGATCTCGCGGTGATTTTGGCGAATTTGTATTGTAGCGAACCTGCAGTAATGCTGTTTAGTGTTATGTTCTGTTAGTTGAAACGTGTTAGAGATGGGATGAGCAGGTTGGGGGCGAGGTATGCGTGTGACGGAATGAGAGCGTGTGTGTGTGTGTGTGTGAGAGAGAGAGACAGAGAGAGAAGTGAGGGTGCATCTTGCTAGTTGGGCTCTGTTATTTTTCTGTTTTACTGTGGCGTGGTTACGGTCAACAGTAACCTGTTCTGTGCAATAATAAACAGTAGTTTATGGCATAACTGCATCATCCCTTCCAACCGTTCCAGTGACGGTAAAGTATGAAGAAAAAAAAACATCACTTCATTCTGGGTAAAAAATGCATTGTAATGTGTTACAGACATTTGTACCGAGTAAAATATTATCAATTTGTTTTCTGTAATGCCGTACATTACTGCGTTACAGCAAAAAGCACACACACATATTTTCATGCATACATTTCATTGATACATGTCAGTATTTTAAAGTCGATATAGAAACATTTTTGTTCAGTTACTTTCGTTATATTTATGTTCTTCACACTGAAATCAGATTAATGTGAAAATCAGTGTAGTATCCAACGTTGTTCATATCAGTGGATGTTAAAGGGATTGAATTTCATGAGACATGACTGAGAACAGGTTTAACAGCAGGTTAAGATTGTGCGTGTGTGTGTGAGAGAGAGAGAGAGAGAGAGAGAGAGTGAGAGAGAATTTCACTGCACAACAGCTGATTAAGCAGAAATGATGATGCAGTTTTGCCACATGTAACAACAAATGGCTCCTCACCCAGTACACGGAGGCACACACACATTCAGTCATTACATTGCAGTGGGGGGATTAGTAGTACATTAGTACATTGGAGAAGTACTAGAGAGAAGTAAGAGAAAGAGAGGGTGTAGAAAGAGAGAGAAAGAAAGATAGATAGAAAGGAAATAGAGAGACACAGAGAGAAAGAGATGGTGGTCACCATTTACTATAGCATCATTTAAATAATGCTGATCTGTGAATACTGCCTTTCATTCATTGCTAGCAACCTTAGCATTATGGACTGAAAAGACAAGGTCTCAAGAAAACCTGGTTACTTCCCTCAGAGTCATGAACTGTGATGTAGTTACATGCTGGATTAACATCTAACAGTAGTATTTTATTCCATGTCACTTTCATACTCCTACTCCTAACATTTTTTATTGCATTGCTGATAATAAGCAACCAAAACACTGAATTTAGGCCTCCTAGTGGCCATTTCGGGGAGAATGGAAATTGACTTGTGGGATACTTTCCTTAAAATAATCTAAAAATCTATTTTAATTCTAATCATAATTAAAACTAAACTGAAACTATAACATTTGAACATTTAACAGAAGCATGAACTGAGGGATCTCCTGGGAGACCGTTTTATTTATTCATTCATTCATTCTTTTATTTACTAATGGCTACTCTATAAAAAAATAATAACCAAAATTTGGTATAGTTTGAAATCCGTGCTCAGAGCTCAGATATGGGCCACGTAGTCTACATAGAGACATTGATAGGCAAAAATGACAAATAATTTTGTGCATAAAGTACAGTTTATGTAACACCGTACTTTTCCAGTACTGCACAATGGAGTGTTTTTGATCATTGCTCAAATCTATCTGAACACGTGAATAATCAGAGACGCTCCATCATCACCCCACAGGCCATGCCGGGACTAGTTGTCTAGTGTGTGTGCGTGTGTGTGTCTGAAAGCTGCTGACTGAGTGTGTGTACTGTGTGTTTAAATCCTGCCCGTGCATGCAGGCCTTCACTCTGACTCATTCTTCTGGCACACACTGCTCTTTGTCACTGCTCTGAGATCAGCCTGTCGCCTCTCTGGCTCTCTCTCCGCACCAGCAAAGCTCTGACAGGAGCTGATACTGGATCAGTGTTAATCTGCCCCCAGCGCTCTTCATGATAAAGCACATTTTACTCCACCCCACACACACTGCTTGCTCTAACCAGCACGCTGTGGACAGACCCACAGAAAGCAGGGCTTTCACACAGTTTAGAATAGCAGTGAATTCACCAAACCCCATTAAAAAATACATATTTAATCATACAAAGAGTAAAACAGGGCCGGGTCGGTCTCGGGCCGGGTTAGGGTTCGGGCAGAGAATCGAAACTCTACTGCTAACTAATAGCCAGGCCCACAATCTGGTCTCAGCTGGTCACCAGCCTTATAGCAATACTGAAAATGCTTGATGGTTTTGGAAGAGTTTTGCTCAGTTGGTAAGGCTGGTTCTACCAGGTTCAGGTTGGTCATAGATGGCTAAACTCAGTGATCTGGTTGGTCAACTAGTTTGTCAGGTCAGGCGGGTCATAGCTAGTCAGGCATACTGGGCTAGCTGGCCAGCATGACATATCAGCGAACCCTTACTGACCAGACAAGACTAGACTTACTCTGGTTTGACCAGACTGGGACACTAAAACAACTACAACAGCTTAAACCAGCAAAGACTAGCCAACCATCATGCTAGCAAAAATAGTCAAGCTATCACTTTCTAACAGACTTAAACAAGAAATGATCCCAAATGTAGTTGATCAACCAAGACATGTTTAAAGTTTTAAAGTTTGATTCTTTAGTTTTAGCACTGGAGCTACAATCATAATGTAGCTAACAAGAAATAAAAACAATTTTATAAGCACCAAAGAGCATGATGCTACGTGAGCCATTATTGTTAACGATGAATGAAAGCTAGTAGTCACCACCACGATAACATTTGAATAATGCTAACGAGTGACTATTGGCTTGTATTAATTGTTAGCAACATTAGTGTTATTGACAGAACTTCTCCTTTGTGTAATCTATGGACTTGCTTATTTGGTTTCAGAGACTGTCACTGCAAAACCAAACGTCTTAATTTTACCCCTTAAAATTATCTTTAAAAGTGACACGTTGTTATCTCGAAACTAAGCTAAGCTAAGATAAATAAACGTGGATTTTAAAATAACAGTTTTGGAAACCGCATAAGAAACACTACTAGAGATTACTGAACAACACAACATAATTTTAGGCAAGTGTGTCCATGCTAATGGATTTTAGGCAAGTGTGTCCATGCTAATGGATAATTAATGTTAGTTGTATGGACTGTTATCTGCATTAGACTCATTACTCTTTGGCTGATCAACTATATTTGGAGAAAAGGAGGAAAAACTGGGCAAATTAGGATTTTTGCTGAACTGTTGCTTTAACATTGTGCAGCTTTCCCACAGCGACAGCTGAGCATGGTGGGTATGTGTGTGTGTGTGTGTGTTAGTGAATTATGATATGGGACAGTTGTTGGGACAGAGCACACAGGTGGTTCACTTCAGACCAGCTGGCAGAAAAACACACCCTGTGTGCAGAGGAGGGTCTGTTTTTTTCACGCACACACACACACACACACACACACACACACACCCTGCTGACTCAGCTACTCACAGTATTAACACAGGGAAACAGGAAGAGGAATTTTCCCCTCCAAAACTGAAACAAAATTCCACATCACCTGTTTGTTTTCTTTTAATGACCCTGCCGTTACTACTGATGATGGTGATGATGATGTTGGTATTGATGATGATGGTAATGATAATGGTAATGATGACGGTTATGATGATGATGATATTGTGATTGTTGTTGATGATGATGGTTATGATGACGTTGATGATAATATTGTTGTTGTTGTTGTTGTTGATGATGATGGTGGTAACGATGATAGCACTGTGAAAATGCTAGAGTCGTGGTT
>JBBPCY010000082.1:547486-565650 GCA_037974405.1 Brachyalestes nurse
TATAGACGTGTTCAGACAGATGTGTTCTGTATAGGTGTGTTCAGACAGGTGTGTTTTGTATAGACGTGTTCAGACAGGTGTGTTCTGTATAGACGTGTTCAGACAGATGTGTTCTGTATAGGTGTGTTCAGGCAGATGTGTTCTGTATAGGCGTGTTCAGACAGACGTGTTCTCTATAGGTGTGTTTCAACAGATGTGTTCTGAATAGACGTGTTCAGGCAGGTGTGTTCTGTATTGACATTTTCAGACAAATGTGTTCTCTATAGGTGTGTTTCGACAGATGTGTTCTGTATAGGTGCGTTCAGGCAGATGTGCTCTGTATAGGTGAGTTCAGACATGTGTTTTGAATAGACGTGTTCAGACAGGAGAGTTCTGTATAGGTGTGTTCAGAGTGGTATATTCTATGTAGGTGTGTTCAGCTGGTGTGTTCTGTATGGGTGCATCCAGACTGGTGTGTTCTGTATAGGCGTGTTCAGGCATATGTGTTCTGTATAGGTGCGTTCAGGCAGATGTGTTCTGTATCAACATTTTCAGACAGATGTGTTCTGTATAGGTGTTTTGACAGATGTGTTCTGTATAGGTTTGTTTCGACAGATGTGTTCTGTATAGGCGTGTTCAGGCAGATGTGTTCTGTATAGACATTTTCAGACAGATGTTTTCTGTATAGACATTTTCAGACAGATGTGTTCTGTATAGATGTGTTCTGTATAAATGTGTTCAGGCAGATGTGTTCTGAATAGGCGTGTTCAGGCAGATGTGCTCTGTATAGACATTTTCAGACAGATGTGTTCTCTATAGGTGTGTTTAGACAGGAGTGCTCTGGATAGATGTGTTCAGGCAGATGTGTTCTGTACATGTGCTCATGTTAGTGTATAAAGATAAGTATGTTCATTACAGGTGTGTTCGGACAGGAGAGTTCTGCATAGGTGTGTTCAGTGTGGTATATTCTATGTAGGTGTGTTCAGCTGGTGTGTTCTGTATAGGTGCATCCAGACAGGTGTGTTCTGTACAGGTGTGGCCTGTATAAGTGTGTTCAGATGTGTTCTGTACAGGTATGTTCTGTGTAAATGTACTGAGGATGATGATGTTTAGACAAGTGTGTTCAGGTGTATTACCTGTAGGAGGAGGTTCCCCATGCTCCATGTTTGTCCATCAGGATGTTGACAATTTTCTGGATCAGCTGGGTGGCGGTCACATTGTCTCTGTATCTGGCCGCTCTGATCAGGTGATCACACATTTTCTCCTCTTCACGTTTATCAGCGGAATACTGAGCACAATGAGACTGCGAACACAAACACAGAGAGAGATCGTCCCTGAACATTAGGTTTCTTAAGCAATAGAACACTTGTTTTGAAACAGCTGTATCTTTTCTAATATTCAAAATATATTTAATGGATTATTTGGATTGTATTTCACAATTCAAATTAAGAAAAAAAACTGAACTCAAATTGACAACAATGGAGACAAGGGCTTGTATCAAAAGTAAGTTTGATCAAATGTTCACAAAGTCATTCAATATTGAAGTGTGACAATACTGTAATTTTGTTACTAGTAGTAACTTTTATATATCTTTTTTGCAGACTAAATATATATATATTTGTATATTTCTTTTTTCTATTTCTATGTTAGTAAATAGTGTTTTTTTTCCTTGTTGTAAATTCTGTCTGCGTCACAAGACTTGTACTGTGTGCGGCTGTGTGTGGAAGCAATACAACTCATTCATTTCATTTAAATGACCTGAGTTATGCACTCAGACACGCAGTCCTTCATAACTTGATCTGTATGCAACTCAAACACTCCTCGGTTTAAGTCCAGGAAGCATGCTGTTCATCAGAAAGGCTGAAAAACAAGCAAGAGGAAAACTCAAAGCAGTTTGAGATCCAGGTTTTGATGCCTGAGTGTGTGTGTGTGAGTAACTCTATACACACAGGAAACAAATGGAACTCTGGGTCATTTCCAAGCTGTTGTCACGGTGATTAATAACACTGGACACGTATTTGCTAATGCCTTTGGGCTACGCTAAAAAATGTAGAAAATACCCACAATGCAAGGGGGCACATTTTTCTCTGTCAGAATTTGTTATCAGAAGGCCTTTGAACCCTGATGTGATGTGTAACAAAGCACCTCGCGCTGCAGAAATCTTACGATAAAAGAAACTTTACGCTGTTATCTTTCAACAGCAAAGAAAACAAATACACAAACAAAACATTTTCTACTGTTCCTAAAACTGCATCAAACACAATAAATATATACTGAACTCCTTAAACGCCAAAACTGGGGGTCCACATGCTCATTACTACAGAACTTACACATAAGTTTCATAGTAGACACTGAATAATTCATACTAGTTATTGAATAGCTTAGCATTTTTACTCAATAATTCATAGTAGATATTGAATAATTCATTGTAGTTACTGATAGTTTATCATGTTTACAAAGAAGTGGATACTAAATGATTAACAGATGTTTTATCATTTATAGCAGATCCTGAATAATTCATAGTAGATATGGCATAAAGTATCCTTTTCATTGAAAATTGATTGTAGATATCAATAATGTATCCTTTTTATGAAATAATTTCTACCAGATACTAGTAATTCACGGCAGTTACTGATTAACATCATTTTTATTGAGTCATTTATTGCAGATACCGAATAATTTACATTCAAAACAGTCACTGGGCTATTCACAGTAGAAAATTATGATTTTCAGTATTTACTGTATCATTTATTGCAGATTTTTTAAACCTGTGAGCCTTAAATCATTCAAAACTGTAATTATTACATTTGTCACACTAACACTAAGTTATTTATTTAATTCTAGCTTATGCTGAACAGACTATAGGGGTAAAAGTGGCTGTTCAAAACTAAACAATATCTGCAATTTAACAACCCAAACAATGTAGAAAAGCTAAGTATGAAAAACACAGTGCCTTTCAATTTGAGTCAAACAACAAAGGCCCAAACAAAGCATACAAAAGACGCATACACACACACACTTTTACTCGTCCTCTTTTATCGCAACGCTCAGTGATGCAATGTCTAGCAAACAGCAATCAAGCCGAAAGGTTACAGCAGCGAAGCGGAGCTTTCCTTAATGCAATTCCCTCTGCTCCATCCATTGTGTGTGTTATGGGTCCAAATTCAATTAGGCCTGGACTGGACCACAGATAGAGCGGTCTAAACCCGCTGCTTCAGAGAAAGCCCTGGCAGAGCCAGCAGTAAACACAGCAAAATGCCTTCTAATGGGCCCTCCTCTCCAATTTAGCCCTCCACTCTTCACGTATGACAGAAAATCCATAGAGATGAATCGCATTAGCCGGAGCTAGCCTTCCCCTAATTATCAATCTACGTCTCATTCGGCGGCGCTTAACGGCGCACCGACCTTAAAGCAAAGCCAGAATCACCAAAAGGGTCTGGTCTGAATGCATAAACGTTAACCTATCTGACTGTCTGCCACAGTCGCGGGAATATAGATGAAAGGGCGAGTGAAAGAGAGCGAGAGGGAGAGTGTAATTTGTCTCCGGTCTACACAGAAGGTCAAGTCCGGGTAAAAAGATTGAACGTTTGAGATGGGAAACACCAGCCAGAGGGAATGAAATGAAGGAAAAGAAGAAAAAAGAAAAAAAGGTGACACACAGATGCACAGCTTCAAATGCAGCACATTGTCTGCACATATTCAACCCACACACACACACCTTACCTCTTTATTTCACAAATTTATACAGTGCTGTGTGTTGCACAGGACACTATTATATACCATTTTTACCAAGTGTGTGCATGCATCATGATGTCGCTGTAATTTTCAGCATAAGTTAATGTAAGAAGGTTTTCTTACATTTAGCAGTTTTGGAGCATTTCTATTGGTCGGTTTACCACGAATTTGTAAGTGCAAATGTCAGGCAGCTTTTTCAATTTAAATTACATTTGGAAGATGAAATTACAGAATGTACATTTCGTTCAGACCTCAGTTTTACCTTTTTTTACACAATCATTAAAAACACATTTTTTAAACATAACACTGTGTGCACATTTCATGATAAATTAATATAGACAAATTATCTGACATAAACATTATATATTGCCATTGTTACATACTGTGTCCTAAAACACATCCACAAGTCTGTTCCACCTTAATGATGAGCTGTGATTTAAGTGGGCTGAGAGAAGTTTTGAGGATGATTTTTCACTTTGGACTTCGTGTAAGTGGTGTTAGCCACTTATCTCCCGGTCTAGGGATGGGAATTCAAACCCGGTTCGGATTTACAACCGGTTTTAATTTTGCAAAGCACCGGAATCGTTTACCTCCGCCGTTATCAGTTCCTCTAATGATTCTTTCAGATTTTTTCCTGAGTCACGTGCAATGACATCATACTACGCGACTCGAATTTAATGGAGCAGAGAAAGCGGTCCACGGCGTGGCTGCATTTTACAAAAAAAAACCCAACAGTTGCGTTTATAACCCCAACAGTTGCGTTTATAACCAGTGCAGTGCCGTTTAACATGTTAAAACATTTAAGGTCTCAACACAGCATTAAAATTTAAAAATGCCATGTGTTCGAGCACAAGTTCCGTGGTTTCCATAGACAGGGTAACTTTAACTACAATGCCACTTATCAATCATTTATTTTTATAATTATATTTTCATATTTTGACCATATTATGTATTGTTTAAAGGAAGATAAGGGCATTATTTATTGTTCAAGTGTTCATATTTACCATGTAAAGGACAAGATTGAGTTGTGACATCTAATAAAACAGCTGCTTTCGAAGCTAAAAAATTGGCTTATGACTACCTTTTTTTTATGTAAATATGTAGCTAACCAGGACTTATTACTTGTCCACAAAATTATGATCAGTTAAAAATATATATTTATTTTATCCTGTGCTGCCTTCTCAGCCTCGGCTTTAGCGGCTGCTAACCAGGCATCTTTGGCTCGTTACTGTTGGCCACAGAGCGGGTCAAAAAATGAGACAATTACAGGGAGCAGGGTCTGTTCTTTCCTCCCTCAGAACAGGAGCATTTATTTATATCCCCAAAACAAACATTTGAGTGGCGAGAATCACAAACAGAGCGGCCATGTAAAACTCCAAACACTCCCCGTGCTATTACACTCACTGAAAGACTACATTTCCCAGGCTCCCTAGAGGTTCAATTACCCAGAATGCAAAGTTTCTTAAGGCAACAGGCTCATCCTGTATTTAGGTATCGATAATGGAATCGATAAGGAATGAGATCGATAAGACAAATCGATAATTGCATTGACATCAATAATTTCTTATCGATTCCCATCCCTATCCCGGTCTGAACTAAAGAAGCAACATCTATATTCCAAACATGTCTGGGCTGATCGACTACATCTGGGGTATCATTTAGAGAAAAAAAAAAGTCAATCTGTAAATCATACGCATTAATTCTAAACATTGTGACTTATGCACTAATATTAATAAGGCTAATTGTAATTAATTAGGCTTTAATATGCTGTTTGCTTCATGGCCTCCGCCCCAGTGTGGAGTCATGCTGAAAGCTCTGATTTCCTGCCAAAAGGTTCTGTCTGTATCACATCAGGGTTTTGGCCGGAGAGAGAAAACAACCTGCCTGTATTCTCCCCTTCCAGCTGCTGATTAACACATTATTAATTAGCTGTCACAAGTTCAAACACGTTGCCATAAACATGCACTTTATCAGCTTGTGATGACGGCACAAAATCCCCCAAAACCCTTTAACAGCATTCTGAGCCATGCAGGGGTGTTTTCATCACAGAAACAAGAAATCCCTCCG
The DNA here is from genome assembly GCA_037974405.1 of Brachyalestes nurse. NCBI lineage: Eukaryota > Metazoa > Chordata > Actinopteri > Characiformes > Alestidae > Brachyalestes > Brachyalestes nurse. The sequence goes on from JBBPCY010000082.1 coordinate 553,268, forward strand.
TCACAGCCTCAGCCATCAGGCTTTACTTGAGGGAAAAGCAGAGAGATGACATCACCAAAACTTCTTTAATTAAGCTCAAGTCAAATGCAATGATCTAGTTAAATTCTAGCTGGGCACTGAGCTCTGGTTAGCTAGGGAGGTATTAAGCTCTGGTTAAGTTGTAGTTGGCCATTAAGCTCTGATTAAAATCTAGTGAGGAATTAATCTTTAGTTAAGCTCTAGTCGGGCATTAAGCTCTGGTTAAAGTCTAGTCACGTGTTAAGCTCTGGTTAAGGTCTTGTCAAGTGTTAAACTCTGATTAAGGTTCAGTCAGATGTTAAGCTCAAGTTAAGCTCTAGTCAGGTGTTAAGCTCTAGTTAAGCTCAAGTCAGGTGTTAAGGTCTAGTTAAATCAGGCATTATGCTCTGGTTAAGGTCTAGTTGGGCGTTAAGCTCTGGTTAAAGTCTACTCCGGTGTTAAGCTCTTGTTAAGGTCTAGTCAGGCATTACGCTTTAACACCCATTGGGTGTTAAGCTCTGCTTAATTCCACTAAGAATCTTTATTATAAATTCAAAAGTTATCTTAGTTTTAAAATCCCATATTAAAATAATTGATTTTTTGCCAACTTGCGTTGCTTACTTTTCTTATTATGCTACACATGCTAATTTTATCATTGTAGAACACAATGAATAACTTCTTCACATGATAATGTGCCGTAATGTGAAGTGGAGGTACAAACTGAGGGACGTATTCTCTTGTGGAAAAATGCTCAGGTGTATTTTGACCCATCCTGGCTGGAGATGTTTTACACAGTTTGTAGGTCTGACCTCAGAGACTTCACGAACACAGATAGTCTGAAACGTATAGAAAACTAAGCTGAACACAGCTGTCAAGATTTTGCCAATTGTTTTCTGATTGTCTCCCTGTACTTCTGCTTATCAGTTTATCATCACCTAACCCTGACAGGCCACAATCAACCAGAGCACTGCTGTTTTTAGAGAACAGGTACTAGACGGTCTAGAAAAAATCTTAACGCGAAACCTACTTGAAGGGAGCATAATTTATTCTCTATGTCCCTTCAAACATACTGTTAATGTTTGGAGGTGAAGGCTAACGTAATGCTAACAGTCTGTAATCATGGGCTACATGTGGGAAGCCCCAGAGTGGAGTGTTAAAGGTGTAAGACAGAGCAATTATCCTCATTTGTCTTTGCCGTGTGTTTACTGTGACAGAATCAGACAGGGTGGAGACCCAATTCAACCTCTAGAGCAAATCACACACTCACCAAAACATCTCACACACAACCGCTTTAATCTGATGGCCATTAGGCCCGTCAGGAACATTTAACTCAACACAAACAGTTTATGAAAGCTGAGTTGAACACAACTTTACTGCCCAGCTCACATCTCCTCCTTTCCAAGTTCCATCCACTAATGTGCATCTCCATAGCTATGCTTGCTTGTGCACATGACAAACAAACTTATAAACAAACATGTACAAAATAATGTACTAATCACACAGCTTAAACAATTTCTCAATTTTTATTTACCATCCATACCCACCGGCAATCCTATACATGTCTTCTAAGAGTTTATATAGTTTTGATAAAGGTAAAATAGTGGAAAATCTGAATCTGAAGTTACTATTGTCCCTCATGATGCCCGGCCTGGATCCATGAATCGATTTAGTTTTAGGTAGAAGCTTTCTGAAAAACTTTTACGCCTTCATAACCATTTCACATAATAGCTTTCTGTGAGGGAGTTTTTAAAGCCAGACCTCCGGTTCCATTCACCGCCACTGTGAACAAGTCTGATTCTGTAAGTCTGTCCAGATTCTAGACTCTAAAATAAACCGTTTTACATCAAATCTACTCAGAATGACTGTTTATATTTTAACCACTTGATTATGCAGGAATTTAGAATCACTGGAGGAATTCCCCATTAAAGATATTCTGAAAAGCTATGTGTCTACAGACATTTGATAGGCAGTCTATGTTCCTTCAGTTGGTTGGGGAGTTTTTAGAGGAAATAATAAAATGCTGAGATGAAAAAAGAGAAAATGAAGGGACTCTCACTGCACTCGATCTTTCGACCCATTGCGTTCCTGCCGGATGCAGAACATCACAACCGCAGCCCAGGGAATGCAGACAAAAGCGAAACAGAGAGAGAGAGAGAGGGAAGAGTGACAGGGGAAGAAAAATGACGCCTTAAAAGTACAATGGCGAACAAAAGTCACAGAATGACACCGCCTGACAGGCACTTCAATTCTGGAACGATGCTCCTGTCATCCACAGAAACGCAGTATTGATTTCCCTCAACATCCCGTTCCCCAGACGACAGAGCAGCAAACAAACGAGCGTAGTACGAAGGAGTGCAGAGAGAGAGCAAAGGGGGGGTAGAATAAGAAAGAAAAAGGAAAAAGAAAGAGAAAGAGTTGAAAAAGGAAAATGAGAAATAAAGGGAGAATACGAAAAATGGAGGGAATGGATAGACAGAGAAAGGGAAATGAGGGAGTCAGAGAAAGAGGAATATGAAAACAGGAGGAAAGGGAAAGAGGAAAAGGAGAGAGCAAAGTAATGAAAAAGAGATAGGAAAGGGAGAGAAAAGAAAAACAGAGGAAAGAGGAACAAGGGTGAAAGAGAGGAGGAAAAGTAGTTAAGGCAAAAGGAAAAAGAGAGAAAAGAAAGAGGGAGAGAAAAACAGGACAGAGGAAAAAAGGGGAGAGAAAGAAAAGAAAGAGCAGGAAACAGGAAAGAAAAGGAAATGAAAACGGAGAGAGAAGAGAGATGAGAAATAAAGAAATAGGACAAAAAGAGAATGAGACAGAAAAAGAGTGGGAGAGAGAGAGAGAGAGAGGGAGAGATAAAGAAGGTGTCATCACCATCTGCCCTTGACAGTCACAGTGAGCATCAAGGTTAACGCAGGCGAAACAACTTATCACCAAACTATCTCTCCTGCTGCATCCCTTCTTCTCTCTGCCTCTTTTTTTATTTCTTCCACTCTCTCTCTTTTATTGTGTGATTTTAATGGACTGGTCACAATGCAGCGATGGCAGTCTCTTCATCTTCTCCTCCTCCTCCTCCTCCTTCACTTCAAGGTCACGCCACACGAGGAGAATCAGGAATTAAGCGCGTCCTTTCGGGGTGAAAAATAGTCAAATGAAGGAAAGTGAAAAATGAACGTGTCCTGAAGCCGGGGAGAGAGCGAGAGAGCGAGTGAGAGAGGGAAAGCGAGGAGAGGAATAGGATAATCTTGTAACACTGTGGACTGCAGATCAGCAACACAACACGGGTTAAAAAATGACTATTTACTATTTTCTTACTATCTGAATAATCTCTGACTCAAAGCTTTTCTGAAACAAGTGTTTTGAAAAATGGGATTCTACACTTCCACTTCAGACCGTGCTGTTTTGTGAGCAGAGGAGATATTTTATTATGATCCGAATGTGAAATAAAAATCTGAAATAAAAAATATCCCATTCATTTTTTATGCTTTTTTATTTCTTAAATGGGTCAGAGGTACAGACTTGACCCTGTTTGTGCAGAACGTAAACCTAATATTGTATTTTAAGTATTTAATTGTGTAATTTATTAAACAATTAAACAAGTCCAATCCAACTCATTTATGCAGTGGAAAGAGGTCAAAGGCAGGTGAGAGGTGAGAAAAAATTCCCTAAATCTGGAGGATGAAACGTCGCAAGGAACAAAGACTCAACCAAAATAATGATAAAAAAACAGAATATCACTTCCGACTGATGGTATACAGGGTTACGTTCCAAGAGCACCTGTGCATAGTGAAAACTGCGATGTTGTGATGTGGTAAAAAAAAAAAAGCCTAAAAATGCCTATATGCCCCCAAATATGCGTCCAGGACACTTTCATTTCATTTTAAACACAGCTTAATAAATTACCCTTAAAGAAAATGTACAGGTAAATCCGTATCCGTACTGTACAGTTTAAACTGAACTGCTATCTCCCGCAATGCTAGAATGCAAAATACCAATGTTACCCTTGTATAGACTGTACTGTACTGTACTGTAATTCTTTGGTAAGCACTGTCGTTTTCTTTGGTATAAGCAGGTAAATACAGTAAGAAATGAATTTAATTTACGAAAATAAAAATACAGGGCTTTAAGACGAACAAAATGAAAAACAAGAACACTTGAGACGCTTCACGGGGGAAATTCTGTACTGTAGCTGCCAGGGATGCATCAAAAGGTGACAGCCAATCAGCAGCACGAAGAAATAAATAACATTCTCAGATTCGCTACTTTCAAAGGCCTAGGTTGTTTATGTTTGGGCGCGGCGCTGAGCAGCAAAGGATCATTCTGTTCAGGTTCTTCTGATTGCCTTGCTAACTGCCACGCCCAAACATAAACAACTTGTAACGAGGACGAGGTGTGGGCAGACAAGGCGTGGCTGTCACAAAAGTGGAGGGTAGCAGTTTCTGCAAACAATTATTAGTTTGGTTCTCAGTAAAAATCCGCGAGAGACTGAAGCCGCGATGGCTGAACTGCGTATAAGCAGGAGTTTACTGTACAGTCTGGAGTGTGTTCGCTTAACCATTTCTGGGCACACAATAGCCCAGTATTTACAGTTACTACCCAATACCCAATCTGTCTAATCAGTCCTTTACTAGATTAAACCAGGTGCTACGGATGGAATCAGTGATCGCTGGAGTGCATTCGGACATCAGAAATAAACCTGTTTTTTTCTAGCTGTATTCCAAGATATCAGCTTTTTCCAAAAGCAATAAATTATTATGCTTTACTATACTGACACCCACCTTCACTGTTTAGTCTAAGGTTAAATAGTGTTTTTACTGTCAGAAATACATTCAGAGCCAAGTTAAAGTTTTAAACAACTCTCCTGGCTGCCTGGGACATTTACACAGTACTGTATATGACGAAAAGGAATACACGCTTGGCCACTGAGGACCAGGCGAGTCAGGTAAAACCACTTTAAAATTAAATGAAAATTTCTGACCTCACTGACATAAAGGTCAACAAAACATAAATAACACACTATATACAACAATTTCTTTCTCTCTTCTTTTACTCTCATCTTTCTCTCTCTTTCTATGCCTTTACTCTCACTCTTTCATTGTTTCCTCTCTTTTTCCCTTTTGCTGTTCTCTCTCTCTTTGTAATTGATTCCCCAGGTGATTCCTTTGCTGAGGTGTCACTGTATCTGTATTGTGCGTGTGTGTGTAAAGTGAATATAATATGAGGGTCTTCTCTCCTCCCTGTAAGTCTCTCGCTTTCTCTCTCTCTCTATTTATCTGTAGCTCAGCTGCTCAGGGACAAGCTACTTCAGAAGAAGACAATTGGAGTGAAGACCCTTAAGTCTGCTCTATAATGTCTGCGGGGTCTTTTGCTCCATGTTCCTTTTCCTGTTACTGTGAACGTTAGATGTTGCAGATCACTTCCCGAGTGGAAATATAATAACTTCTAAAAGAGCAGCTCAACCAAACCTACTAACAGTGATTTTAGCACAGTAGTAATGGCACAATTCTAATTGGTGGATTCAGATACATTAATGTTAAGCATTGTTAGCATTTTTGACTAGACTATTCAGTATACCTATTCAATAATTTGATTTACAAAGAATGGAGGCTTATATCCATGAAAATATCCTAGAGACTGTTAGCAGATACAAGTAATGCTCAAAGGCTGATTTCAGTCAAAGGGGTTTACCTAAACACTGACTTAAAGGGTACACAAACGAAAGTACACACACTTTGTGTTATATTTACTTTCAATTTCGTAATTTTAAATTTACCAAAATGATAACAATAAAATGTGCAGAAATATTCAAGCTTGTTTCTTGCTGAGGTGGTGTCAAAAAAATCCCCTTGCTTGTACATACTTTTTTATATTCACATATATTTTAAAATGTATTCTTAATCTTAGTAAATACTAAAAAAAACTAAACAAAACATGTTCAAGTTTTTTTGCAGTCAACTATGTAAGATTACATTACAGCGCTATTTCAAGTGTATTACTGCAATTATTATTTGATTCAATTTGATAACACACATTGTCAAATCAAAAACAGACTACACACTTAGTAAACTGCCTGAGAGAAGCAACTCTAGGTTTTACATTTATGTAACACATTTACAGACAATATCAGGAGCTCCCAGCAGATTAAAAACACAAACTGAAACTGCAACTTCCAGCATTTAAGCTAAGAAACTCTTATTTTGGTCCTAAACAATAAAGAAACCTCCTTTTCTTCACTTCACTTTGAAAGGCACCCTGCTACACTGCAGCAGTTACAGTGGAACATCAGCATGTAATCTGGGTTTGCTGCAGTATTTAAGGTGGAACACCAGCATCTAAACAAGCTTCAATGCCGTTTTTAAAGTGGAACAACATCAGTAGGCAACATATCAGAAACTGAACCAGGGCATAGGTCAGAAACGGAGGCCAGTCACTCGTGGCTGGAGGAGGTGGCTAGGTTTATAACAGTGGGAGCAATTTGGCTTTGTCGCTGGCACTGACTTGCATCCCTTGCTGTTTGGACGAGATGTTATTGTTATAGTTCTTATTGAGAGAGAGAGAGAGAGAGAGAGAGAGAGAGATAAAGAATGATTTGGATAGAGGGAGAGACAGATAGAGGATGGGGAGGTGACCTCATTCTTTCTCTTGTCTTCTCTATCAGGATCTGTTCATCTGCCCCTGCAGCCCTGCACCCTCCACATTTCACTCCTAATGAAGAAATACCCTCATAAAAAGAGCAGGGGTCACTATCTCTCCCTCCATCTCTCTCTCCATCTCTCCTGCTCACTTCTCTTTTTCTCTCTCCTGCTCTCCCAGTGTGCGATCGAAGGGATCTTCTCCGTATTACAGATCCTATTAGAAAGAAAACACTAAAAGATAATTGGATTTCCTCTGCTTATCTTTGTGTCCATCAGGACCCCATGGTCACTATCATTTCTGTCTCAGAGAGCTCCAGAAGATAACTTAATCTCAAACACTGTGTGTGAGTGTGTGTGTGTTTGTGTGTTCTGAAAGAAAGAGAAAGAATACCTGAACAGTGAGAAAAGGTATAATCTTTTCACTGTTATAAAATCTCGTACATTAATATTATCAGACCCAAAGGGCAATGAATACTGTTTAGTGGAGAAAAGTGGTAAGGAAAACCAAACAGAGGAACTGAGACTCTCCCTAGGAAAATCTCCCTAAGACCACAATATATCCTCTATAGTTGTAGTGTTTTGTTGAACAATGATGATGTTACAAAGAGAATGGTGGCATTTGGTGGTGGAGAATGATGGGGTTTGATGGAGAAAGTTGGTGTTTAGGTGGACAATGGTGGTGTTGTGTGGTGGAGAATGGTGCTGTTTAGGTGGAGAATGGTGGTGTTTAGGTGGAGAATGGTGGTGTTGGGTGGTGGAGAATGGAAGTGGTTGGCGATGGAGAATGGTGGTGACCCCTTACTGTCATAGGGCCACGATTATGTCTATTTAGGTCACCTGGTATAAACAAAGCACATTAGATCACGCTTAATACAGCCAATATAGATCAACTAAAATATGCTTGCTTCAGCTTTTGATATTGATGTAACATATTGGATTGCAGCATCCATGATCAAAGACGAGTACATTAGAACGAGATAGCAACCTCACAGGGAGCAAAAAGTGGCATTTCATGAAATATTCATTCTCATTAGTGATCAAGACCACACAACTATCCCACCTTACCACTGCTCTACCTCAATTCCTCATCTTGTCCAGGATGACCGTTTGAGGGCCATGTTGAGGGTAAATGTTGGGGGGGCTCATACTGAGGGCAAACGTAGGGGGACTCATATAGAGGGTCTGGGGAAATTCACCCCCCCGGGGCATGTTTCACCGGCCTGTTAGTTTTATTGTGGCAGTGCAAAATGAAACCAGCGGCTGCGATAGGAGCGACCCATCCAGAACGGAGCAAAATCAATACGGCAATATCAGCCGGGCACTTATCAGAGACGCACTGATCTTCAGGGGTCACTCAGGAGCAACTGGAGCTAAGTGGGGGATTGGATGGTGGGGCGTTTGGAGCAAATCTGATCATTGCAGCCTGGGGAAGTGGACAAGCACAGAGGAGCTTAAGACAAAGGACTATGGGCAAATAAAAACAAATAACGAGCACAAAAGACCTTTAAAGAAATAGTTTGACCGAATCTATCCTGCAAGCTACAGGATGTTGACCCTGTTTAGTGTCTAAAACCTATTTGAGATTACTTAACAACTCTTTGTTATTTAAGTTGGAACAGAAAACAGTAATAATGGCGAATAGGAAGTCAAGTTCAACACATCTGAGGGAAGCATGATTTCAGAATCAGAAAACATTACTGATCGAAAAGGGAATTGTTAATGTTATAACTGCACAGAGACAATAAAAAATATAAAGTCTAAATAAAATCTAATGAAAAACTGGAGAAAATAGTCCATACAAAATTTCAATATGCACAAATGCTGGAATATTAATACAATTGATAAGTAGCGTAAATGTTAAGTGAATTAGTGGTTTTGAGTTCTCTACACCAAGTATGTTATTGTACAGAACAAAGATAAGTATTAGATAAGTAATATGGACATAAGCTACAATTAGTTACAATACATAAGCTAATACTAAAATAATACATGACATAGGCAAGGAGTAAGCATCATACTAACTGATGGGGTATAAGCTTCCATTACCTTGTGGACTGAAAGAAGCTGTTTTTGGCTGAACTACCGCTTTAAGGGCTGAGCAAAACCCCACAGCAGGCACAGAGCTTATATATAGCATCAGAGCAATAAAAATGCCCAAGCTCATAACTGGACCTGACAGTGTCCCTGTAGCTGTGTGAAACTGGCCAAGAAAATCGGTCACATGACCCGCCGGCAATCCACACCTATGGGCCTCTTTTCTCACCCAGCACTGCTGTGGGAAAACTTGTTGGAAATACAGTGAAAAGAAAAGCAGTAGCACTGTTCCCTCTAACCACTGACAGCGATCATTTATACTATCCAACGCCACACCATGACATCCTCCAAACTGGGAGCTTTTATAAGGCCCAGTTTGGTTGCTCTGACTGGACTCTAAGTTGTAATCTATGATCAAAAATGGAATGTGTTAAAACAGTGACAAAATTATTTTCCATTGTATTGTATTTTTAAAAGCTGTATTGATAAAAGCTGTAATAATAAAAGCTCATTTTCAGCTCATTTTCACCCTAGTCTAAGTCACTTACCTATCATAACACCGTTGTAAAATCATAAAAACACAACTAAGAAACACAAAAAAGGAAAAGGAAAACTCGCTCACTCATACACCATGTTACTGCGAAAACCGAGCCAGTTGTTTAATTTAGCAACGAATTAAGAACACTTGGTTTAACCTTAACAAGAGTTACAAAATTATATTAACTTCACACTCACTTATATTCTGTATTGAAGGGGTTTTCCTGTTCTTAAGAATGTCAAGTTCAAAGAGAGATGTTGAAATTACTGTCTGTGGTAATCAACTGTACACTACAGATACAGCACTTAAGGACTGGACTGGAGTATTCCTTTATAGCAACTGCCTTTTGGCTTTTACTGTAAATGTGTTTTGAGTTGTCTGCTCTTTTCTTTCCTAAAGGACGCGCATTACAATGACTGTCTAGTGTAATCAACCAAAAGCTACAGATCCTGCAGATTATGTTATTAAGCTAAAGTATTTCTTCATATGAGAAACCTACATTTCTTCTATTCTTATACACAGTACATGTTCATTATATTGTGCTCTATCTAGCATCAGTATCATTTTTTTCTCCCACAGACCAAAGTCAGCAATATTTTCGATTCTGTGTCGTGAAGATGGGCTGTGTGCTGAAAATGATGCTCCTACAGGCGTTCCGAATAAGACCAGAGGGGCCAATTAGAGCGAGAAAGGGAAGCAGAGGGAGTCCCGGGAGTGAAGCCTAAGGGGAGATTACAGTCAGTAGTGGAAATGCGGGATAACGGGAATGACGAGGCACTGCTTTCAAAGGAATGCAGGAAGGTTGGAAGGTTGCTTAAAGTAATACTCCAGCGTTTATCATCAACGGCAGAAAAAATTGCTGACTCTAAATACACATGAAGCCAAAAGGCAGTTGCTGAATTCTGTAAGGAATATGTTCTTGTAGAAAACATCACTACTTTAGTCAATATTTGTAAATTGAAGGAAGAGTTCAAAATCAGTATGACCTACTGTGAGCTACATAAATGGACAAGACTTCACTGTGCAGATAGCTGTTTTACACAACAGGGTCTGTTTTCACAAACCACATCAGAAGCAGAAGCACTGATCTAGAATCAGTTTTTGTGACAACTTTCAGAGGAATTTGATCCAAGATCAGTCCACCTTATGAGTGTTTTGTGGTGTCTGAAATTGCTGCCTATAACACTGAGTTCCTTTTTATAGTTCACAGCAAGTCACATTGTGTCCTAAATCACATCCTCAAGTCTGCTCCCCTTGATGAAGAGCTGGATGTGGTTTGAATGGTTTGAGAAATGTATTTATTTATTTATTTTTTACAAAAAAAAGATTTGGATGACTATTGACTATTTGTTAATAATGGTAGACTCGCAACTCCAGTTATAAACTGAAGAAGCAGAATTCGCACTCCAAACACATCTCAGCTGATCAACTACATCCGGGGTCAGTGAACATCTGATTTTTTTTTTTTTTGCCAAACTATTTGTTAGAAAAAAAAAGGATCACAAAAAAGGATCACATGTCTGAGCACTACTGAACACTGGGAAATGAAAACATAGTTAAAAAGCCCATCACCCATGTCAATCAAATCAGAGAGGAGAGAAAAGTCCGTCTTTGTGGTGAACAGCAGGGTATTTGAGTTGTTAAGTCATGGGTGAAATGTAGATAAAGCCTTGTGGACCAATCACACATGACCTGAACCTGCAAAACACATCCTTAAACTAAAACACACACACACCTCATGCTCACAGGATTCTGCTAATTTTCTGTTTACTTTTTACACTCTCCTTTTTTTCGTTTCACTTTTGTATCGTTTCGTGTGTCGGCCCCTGCCTTGAACCTTTCTGAAAGCATAACATTTTACTACTTGAGAAGGAGGAGAAGAGGGGGCTTTAAAATCCAGTATGGATTTTAGTACCAGAGAGAGAGAGAGAAAGAGAGAGAGAGAGACAGAAAGGAGGGGGAATAAATCAGCTATCCGGTCATGTTTGGGTTAGAGCCGTGCCAAAAGTAATCCACACAGCCTCAGTGCTAACGCTCAGCCTTCACACATATTTTGTTTGAAAAGAAAACATTTGTTCTCTGTCAAATCGGCGGCTCGTCATCACTGACGGACAGCCACTGGGACGGACACTCACACTCAACATTTCAGACTCTCACACACAGAAAATAATAACACTGAATATCATCAGCGTTTTAACGATATTTAGAGAGAGCAAACCCACAGCAGGTCAGAATGAAGTTACAGCTCTAAAGCAGAAGGCCAGTTCTCACAAAGAGCTAGTTATACAACTAGCAATCATATGAACACAGCAGAACACAATAGAGCACCTCTCCCTTTAAGAAACCCCAAATTTATTTTAATAATTAACACAAACAATGACTAACCAAAGTGGTCCCAACTACTAGTGTTTTGAAAACTGAACATTATTATCTTAAATCGACTCTAACAGCGTTGCCACTACTTTGATTTTTGCTATTTTTTTTTTCGAATTGACTAATCAACATATTCAGTGCCTGATGACTTGTCAACACTGTTATTAACTAATTGCCTTTTTGTGTAATGACCGCTAAGCAAGTCTGTCAGCAACCAGTACAATGTAGTCAATTACTATTGTACATCATCAGCGACTGATCACCTCTGCTAATGACCATTTGTCCATTTTGGGGTAGAGTACTCAACAACCCCAACAGTTGTTGGTGATGTCAGAGACTAAATCAACTTTGTTGATGACCAATAAACTTTGTCAAAAGACAAAGTTGGTTCGTAGATTGCTCATTGAAAATGTCCATCGACAATGGTTTCAACAGTATCAAATCATTTAAATAATAAATAAATCCAATTTTCGATTTTAACCGATTTTCCCCTCCTCAAAATCAAACTACAGATGACAAATGGCACTACGGCATTAACAGAAAAGTTGACTAGTCGACTTCAGAGGCACAAGTCGTGCGTTTTTCCTCTATCTGTGCACGCTTGTGTACGCAATACAATCTCCGCCTCTGATTGGCTGACGCTGACACGCGTTCCTTGACTTAACCAATTACTACAGTCCCTTTATTAAAGGGGCCGTACCGTTGGTGCGTGGCGGAGAATCTAAACACAAAACCACAAGATGAGAGACACGGCAGCAGAGGAGACAGATACACATCACATGTGTGGAGATACTTCACTCTAGACACACAAACAGCAC
>JBBPCY010000082.1:567788-584664 GCA_037974405.1 Brachyalestes nurse
ATGGTTGAATAGCAGATGATGATGATTCTTGAGTTTAGCTTACGAGTGTAAGCAACAGACGTAGACTATTTGAGCACTATTGTACGTCGCTCTGGATAAGGGCGTCAGCTAAATGCCGTAAATGTAAATGTAAGCTACTAACTATGAAGATTATACAGCACTCATTAGCATTAGGCCTAAATCATCCCTGGCATAATTTCAAAGACTTGCTTACAGTATGTGGTTTCTAACACTGTACGGCACATTGTTATCTGCAAGCATTGATTTTATTCAGATGCTGTTTTTAGCTATAAAATATTTTTTATGTCATTGCAATGATGTATTAGTATTCCTTACCTGTACGCACCCTATCTTGAAAGGAGCAGGATGTTCAGGCTAAAAGACTCTTTTGATCTCTTTTCACCATTTCAGTCTGGCGTGGTGTATAAGCATTAGCATTAGTGTTGTAGCTCCAGTGCTAAACATGTTCTTGACATTTTTTTAAAAATTCAGATTGATGAAACAAAGTTTATTGTTCCATCAATGATGTCAAGCTGTCCTGGCCCAGATGCAACAATAGTGAAAGTGAAAAATAGTGAAAGTGAGCAATCTGTCACACGTAAACACACCACAGCACACAGTCTGAAATTAGTATCCTGCATTTCACTCATTAACCAGTGGGCAGTTGACACTGCAGTGCCCAGGGAGCAGTGTGTGGGGACTGTACCTTGCTCAGTGGTACCTCAGAGGTGCCATTGGCAGCCCTGGGATTCAAACCCACAACCTTACAATCACAACTGCAGATCCGTAAACAACCAGGCCATCAACTGCCCCAAAACAGTCCTAAACCATGGTAGGTATGACAGATATGATAAGGTATGCTAGAATGCTATGTTCGCCTCCCTCCAAACATAACATTTCAATGTTTTATTATATCCATCCACAGAGGCATTTACCAGTAGCCTTTTGACTTGTCCAGGTGTAGATGACTTGTCCAGGTGTAGATGTCCGTTTTGACACCAGTGGCTTTCTTCTTTCAACCCATTTGTGCACAATCTGACTTTAGATTGTTGGAGTCCAAACTCTCATAGCCTGTTCTAGCCTGATGAACATCAATAATATACTTACACAAACAGATGTTGTGAAGTTCAGACTTTGACCAAACTCTAATTTCACCCTGATATCGAATGTTAATCATAGAGATACTTTTGTCATTTACAGATTTATAATAATGAATTTTCTTCAAAATATAAACATATATTTTTGTCACATTTGTTTAACTAGGTTTTCTTTACATACTTTTAGGACCAACGTGAAAATCTAATGTTTGAGGTAATATTTCTACAGAAATATAGAAAAAAATATAAAGGGTCACCAAACTCTTGATCACATTATAACAAGTGATAAAGGTGTTCTGATGCAGAGCCAGGCCCAATAAAGGCCGCAGGGTTACGGAGCCGCTCTCAGCAGGTCAGGAGGCTACGGCCCGTGCAAAGTGGAAGAATAACAGGGGGAGGGAGGAGGGGGGGTAATCCGAGCTAGGAGTTTCGACGCTGGGCAGCGGGGGAGCGGAGGTGCCCTGGACGCTCTGCTGACCCTACATCCCCCCCACTCACCCTAAGCACCATCAATAACGTCGGCCGCGCTGCAGGGAGACACGCGCTTTATGGTCCTACACTCCACAGAGGTGCCTCTCACTACACACACACACACACACACACACACACACACACACACACACACACACTCTCTCTCTCTTTTCCCCACTCTGCCAGCTTTTTTCTCCTCTCTCTGTGAGACTTGTATAGTGTTACCAACTCCTACATCGCAAATCAGGACGTTCGCACGAGAGCAGAGCCCAGGCATCTGGAGCTCTGAGGAACATTCAATACTGCTCAGTGATGATGACACACCACACTGTTAGACAGCATAAATAATGCGTTTTAATCCACTACTACACGTTGTGTGTATATATATATATATATATATATATATATATTTTTTTTTTTTTATCGCGCGTTAACGCAGGTTTTTTAAATCCTTTTTTAATCCTTTTGTTGCATTTTAGTCTCCTGTGTGGACAGAGCTCTGCGTTTTGGCTGGTTTTTGCATGGGTCTGGCATCCCATTACTTTTGTCCTGACCATTACACCAACAGGGTCTTTAATGACAATGCATTCAGATACATTACATAGACTTTCATATGGAGTTGGTCCTTCTTTGCAGCTGCTATAATGGTTTTGCTCCCCTGGACTCTGAGGGTAACTTGTTTTTCTATAACAAACTAGATAAAATGTGAATGCCCTGCAGTGGCGAATCGCTTTGGTTTTATATTTGATCTGATTACATTAATGTTTAAGTTGAACTGCAGCCGTGTAACTGTGTTAAAGGGAACACTGCTGTTAAAAATCTCCTTATTAGCTTAAAGTGTTTGCAAACCAACTGTTTTTTTTTGTCATATTTTGTTCATATAGCAGTACTTTAAAAAAAAAAACTGTGTGCAATACACTATTTCTAACATTTTTAATCGTTGCCCGGCATTAATACATATATTATAATTTTATACACAAAATCATATACTGATATTTTCATACACACTTTTATCAAATCAATTCAGTTCAGCACTTTTTTTTTTTTTTTTATGACATACTTTATCCAGATGATCCAGATCAGTATCACTCACACAATCCAGTGACAAAAAAAATACTCCAGTTTGGGTAATTTTAAGACACTTTTCTGAGTATTACTGCTCCTGCTCACACTGTTTATGTGAATGTGATGGTATGAAGGCCACCGGATCAGGGAGACGACTGCTGCAAAATGAGCTTGTGTTTTTAAACGGGAAAACACGAATGTGTAAACAAGACTTTCATCACGAGTCTGAAGATCACAGAGACATTCATTAACATTCGGTGAGCTCCTGTTAGCACTCAAATGCATTAATTAGCATGAATTAGCACCGCTGACACGCTAATGCTAGAGGCCTCTGCTGAACAGGACCAGATCTAAGAGCTCTAAACTAGAGAGGACTTCCTTTCATCCCAGTGGGACTCAGAGTAATGCAGGAGCCACACACACTTCCTCCCTGACAATCAGAGAGACAATAAAGAGACTGTAAAAACCGAAACCCACTGCTGTGCTTATTTTAAATAACTCAGGCTGATTAGCGTTCAGGTTTTTTTTTGCTTAGTGTTAATTGATTCTTATTATACATCAATTTGTATTCTCTCTTATGCACTTTGAAGTGAACTCCACTTTGAATTTTTTCATTTACTAACCATTTAATTTCAGCAAATAAATAGGAATTGGCTACTAAAATATGCACAAAAATCTCATATTTGAATTGGTTCTTGGAAGAGGATGTGTTAAAAATCAATAAAACAAGTCATTTGACCAGGGGTGTTCAAATATAACTGTACACCTGATCTTATAACTGCACATAGACGCAACTCTTTCCGTAAGAAGTTAATTACCATTCGATCCAGAATGGGAGGTTACGTTGCCTAGAGCAGTAATCAGGACAGATAATGAAGAAGTGGGTAATGTAGGCTGTCAAACGCCAAGGATTACACCTTTACCTGCCCACATAATTGGATGAGGATTTGTAAGGTACCTTCTCTTGTTTACAGTTGGGAAAAGGTGTGGATTAAATGCTCACCTGCCCTCGTTTACAAGCTCAATGAAGGCGAGGCCGGCATTCTTCTGAATGGAGTTCTGCCATTCCTATAAACGCATAAACACACACTCATGAATACATACATATATACTCACACAATGTAACATTACAATAAAAAGAGAATAAACAAAATCAGGAGTGTAAGGTCAGAATGCTGTGTGTATGAAGACGTTTGTCAGAAGAACACAATTAGAAAAACACAGGTTTGGTTCCTGTGTGCTCTCCTCTGTGGTCTAGCAGCACCTGATTTCATTTCATAAAGGAGAGATTTGATAAACTAGAAACTGGATGGGCAGTTCTCCAGGAGAGCAAAGGAAAGACACACACAGAATTACTAATTTTATATGAATGATATTTGTATTTATGGTTCATTTTTAAACCTCACAGTAAGTCATACTGTGTCCTAAACCACATCCACAAGTCTGTTCCACCTTAATGAAGAAGTGGATGTGGTTTAAGTGGGTTGAGACAAGTTTTGAGAATGTATTTACAGAAAGGATTTGGTGTGAGAAGCATTAGTCTTGTAACTCCAGTTTTTAAACCAAAGAAGTTAAAATTGGACCCCAAGCACCTCTTGGCTGACTGACCACATCTGAGGGAGGTGGAACACTGTATAAGTTAGATTTTTGCCAAATCGTTCCTGTAAAACCCAATTGCATCCGCACACTGACCACAGGATGATTTATCCTGCTTTCTGAGGTCACCGCCTGCATCCTGGACCGCTGCTGCACACCTCCGCCACCCAGATAAATGCACCCAAGTACGCATCATTCTTTAATTAAAGAAACCGATGACCCCAATCAAAGAGCCTTAACGATCCACCCTCTGATGGTTATTGGATTTCCAGCAGTCACTCTGCACCGCACTGATACTGTTTTATGGCATCTGACCTGATGAGAGGATACAAGCAGCCATTTGTGACCTCTCAAACTTTGACCCTGACCTCAGGGCCCGACGCCACAGTGACCGCTCGACCCAATCCATCCAGGTCATCTCCCCAAACGTCGTGCTTCCGAAAGGGAACGGATCGATTTCAGCTACGAACATGAAACACTGCTTTAATAAACCTGCAGGCACATTAAACCCTCACTGATACCTGCAGCATGTAATGGTGTTATTTAATTTACATTTAAGGAGTGCCTGAAAATGTGCCCTGTTATTATATTACTTTATATATACTTTCTATTTTCTGTTTAATAGAGAATTCATTGTTATAGCAATATTAGAAAACAACTGTGTTTGTTCACATACTACAATATTAGTCCAAAACTAACATGCTAGCTACATGGTAAAACGCTAGCTGTGATCCTATGCACTAGCCTCACGCTCATATATTAGTTCTAGACACAAACGAGCAACAGTTTCAATATAACACGCTGGCAACAAATATATTGGTTCTGAGTTAACCAGCTACTGATACCTACAGGACATTAAACCATCGCTGATCCCTACAGCATGTTATGGTGGTATGAATTCTCATTGCTTCACTAAAACAAGGGCAGAAATTATGTGGAAAGTGTAGATGCTAAACTTTCAATCCAGGTGTGTCATGTTTCTTGTAGTAAACTACATTTTTAAACTCTCAACATACTTTATTCACATATAATTTTGTCCTCCTGGCCCATGGGCCCACCACTAACACTGCACTTTGGCCCTCAAAGACAAACATATGATGCATTATATAAAAACTATATTATGCATTGAAGTTCCACTAAACATTTGTTCAGGGTTGAAAAAAATCTTCCAAGTGGACAGCATTTCTCCTCTGAGGCCTGCTCCTAAAGCAAGAGTGTCCATATTGCTACTGTTCTTACCTTCAGAAACTAACCCATAACTCATCGCACCTTCAGTGCTTCATTACAGCAGTGCTGCCTTACAGAGATAAGCATTTACCAGCCGGGACATAGCCCATATAAACACTAGATGTGTTGTATCATACTGTTCCCAAACTCAGCACTCTGTCAGCACTGATTTACTGTTTATAGAGCACAGGGGTCTCTTAGGTCCGACACCAACAGGGTTCCATGTAACATTCCTGGACAATACAGGACAATATATAATATTCCTGGACAATATCTGACAATATGTAACATGTCTCTACAATATCTGATAATACATAACATTTCAGAATAACCTATGACAATATATAACATTCCTGCCTAACTGATGGCAAGATGTAACATTTCTGCACAATATATGGCAATATAATTAGATTCCTGGAAATTTATGACAATATATTACACCCCTGTCCAAAATAGGACATTATGCAAGATTTCTGGATAATATATAACATTCCTCAATAATATTTGACTATTTATAATGTTCCTGGACAATAAGTGACAATATAACATTTCAGGGCAATACGGAACAGTAACATTTTTGCACTCATCTTTTTAGTGTACATATGTTTACTAGGGGGTGTAACAATTCATAAAATTTTCAACGATTCCCTTTTTCATCATTCAGCTTGAAAACGTAGTACTTCATGCCGACACTTTGCAATTCAGTGCCAGAAAATGTGCCATGTTATATTATTGTTTATATGCTTATGTTTATTTTTTGTGTTTTATAGAGAATTCTATATTATAATATAACAATATTAGAAAAGAGCACAGTGGAATTTAGCCTAAACTACTCACACTGTAATTGTGCAACAATATTAGTAGCAAACTAACATTCTAGACAAATGCTAAACTGCTAGCTCTGATCCAATGCATTAGTCGTATGGTTTTAAATGAGTTCTGCACTCGCCACAAGCTAACAACAGTCTTGATCTAACATGCTAGCAACACATTTATATATTGGTTCTGATCTAAGATGCTAGTCACTAATATACAACTAATATATTGTCCCAGTCTAAGTTACTAGCCACAAGCTAAGATATCTACTGCAGGGCTAAAGACTAAAGGCTTAACTAAAGGCTAACTTAGTCCTGATCTAATGCACTAACCAAAGGCTAACTTAGTCCTGATCTAATGCACTAACTAAAGGCTAACTTAGTCCTGATCTAATGCACTAACCAAAGGCTAATTTAGTCCTGATCTAATGCACTAGCTAAAGGCTAACTTAGTCTTGATCACCTGCACCAACAAAAGACTAACTTAGTCCTCATCTATTGCACTAAAGAATAACTAACTTAGTCCTGATCTACTGCACTAAGTAAGGACTAACTTAGTCTTGATCTACGGCACTAAACACAGGCTAAAATAGTCCTGATCTACTGCACTAGGCACAAGGTACTAGTCCTGATCTAACACAATAGCAGCAATGCAACATAATCAGACATGTTACAATACATTAGAGCACAATCTGATGCATCATATTATGTTTCTGATATTTGCTCTTCATTTCATTTTAGTTTTCTTTATTATTTTTATTTTGTCATAAATGTACGTTTATAAGCTGCTGTAGAAGACTGCAGAGGTAGTGTGTGTTTGTTGAAGGACAGCGTCTGGAGCCTAACTGAAGCTGCAGAACTGAAGCGGCTCAGGAAAGGTCAGATCACACCGCTTTGATGCTCTGCAGCAGATATATGTTCACTGTGTGTGTGTGTATGTGTGTGTGTGTGTGTATTCTCAGAAGACCAGCCCCAGGGCAGGGACCTGCTATGCTGCAACACACTGATGGAGCTTTCACAAAGAACAAGTCTGGCACTGGAGTGTGTGTGTGTGTGTGTGTGTGTGTGTGTGTGTGAAAACACCAAAACAAAAGCCTCATCACACCCCCACCTCCAGCTTAGCTCACACAGAAAACACTGCTGTAGAGTCCAGGAGTATTTACAGATTAAATATTTGACACAAAAGTTATTTTATTAACCTCTTTCTGCAGACCTCTCAGCGGCATATACAAAACTAGACCTTTTTATATAATTACAAATACATGTTTACTTCAAAACATAATGAATAGGTAATTAAATCATTTCAAAAGCTAAAGTTCAAGGCTGAATTATCAACCCTCAGACTAGGCTGAAATAGAAATAATGCAATTATGACTACTGTGAAAAATATTATTATTATGTATGCCAGACTATTTTATTCAGTATGCCCAATATTTTTTTTCTCTGAATGAAATGATCTTTGGATCAAAATAAATATATTTTGTTTTTTATTTTCACTCTAATCCAATCTAAATCTTCTCTCAAATCCACACTCCAATTCATTCCAAATCCTGTATCTAATCCAAACTCAAATCCAGATCTGAAAACTAATTCAAACCCATAAATAACAAAAATAACAAAAATAAAATGCATGCATACATACATACATACATAAGTGGTGTGTTCTTTTGTAATATAAAATACATAATACATAATAAATATTAAATCCTATACACAAAAAGATATCGTACTACAGAAGCATGGAAGCAAGTAGTAGATGTATTCAATGTATTCAATTCGTATTTTTATTTTAATATCAAGACAATTTGTCATCAATTAATATAATATGTTTTTCCACCAAAGCAGTTTTTTTCTGCTGGCGCTTCAGTGCTGATCTTACTCTACTGTGCTCTGTAAATACCAGTTCTTTACACTGAGCAGTTGTTCATTCTTTCCACATTCCTAATTTAAGGCGAAAAAGCCTGGAAATGCGCATTAATGCCATTCCAGTTCAGAAGTCCGTTTTTGAGGGAGTGATTGTTTAGTAGTAACTGACCCATACTTCCTGTTTTAGTCTTTGTTTAGTCTTGTGTGCTGATGACTGCAACGCCGTGTCCTTAATTACGTCTGATTGAGAAAAGTGTAATTACCACAAAAACACCTCTGACACAACACAGACCCACAATGCAACGCAGCAGCCCCCCTTCACCACAACAAGCCAGGAGAGCGGCTAAGACGTTTGGTTCCCCTCAACGAAAAATAAACAAGTCACTCGCGAGTTACCAACCCATCAGTTATAATCACAAGTATTTGTTTGTTTTCGGCTGGCTGGGGGATTGAAGTTCATTCGGAACAGAAGAAATATCCGTCACACGTGAGAGCAGAACGGCGCACATTGACAAGAGGGAGAAGTTTTAAATTACAGCTCTGTGCGGAGCATCAGGTGATTTATGAAGCACAAGAAACTACTGTACAGCTTTGATGAGGCACTAGAGTCCAAAACCACACTTGAATCTAATCCAAAGGCACAGTCAAAACCAATCCGCATTCAGATTCAAATTCAATTCAAATCTACACTCAAAACCCAATCCAAATCTCAGATCAAAATCCATTCCATGTCTAAACCCGGAATCCAATCTAAATCTCAGATCAAAATCTAATCCAGAAATCTAGACCCAAAATTCAATCCAAATCTAGATTAGAAATCCTTCGCAAATAGAAACTAAAACCCAATCCAAATCCGCATCCAAACTCAAATCCAGTTCAAATCCACACTCAAAACCCAATCCACACCCAAACTCAAATCCAGTTCAAATCCACACTCAATACCCAATCCAGATCTAAACTCAAACTAAATTAAAATCCACAGTCAAAATCCTAACCTAGACCCCAAATCCCAACCAGATCAAAAATCAAATCATGTCCCAAATCCAGACTCAAAACACAATCAAAACCCAAACTTAAAACCCAATGCAAATCTAAGATCAAAATCCAGACTTAAAATCCAACTCACATACAGAACCAGAACCCAATCCAACTCCATGCTCAAACTTCAATGCAATCCAAATCCTTGGTTTAAAATCCAGGCCAGTTCTGTTCTTTAACGCTGTTCCACATCCAGAAAAAGGAAATGCTATCATAATTGAGACTCACAATCCATTGATCCCAAACCCACTAATTTCCAATATAAAACTAAATGCAAACCAACATTTCTCAAAATCCAGTCTCAAATGCAATCAAAATCTAAATCAAATTCAATCTTAATCTAATAGTGTGTTAAATGTTTGGGTAAACCCTCCAATGGGAAAGAAACTCTTTTAATTATTCCCTGGTGGTTGGAACTGCAGATAAGAGAAGAGAGTGAGTCAGATTCAGTGTATCAGAATTAGCACTGACAGCGTGTACAGGCAGTTTAATTACTGATGTGACTGGGTGAACACTTCTACACGCCTCAGCCCTGTTCAAAGATCTTATCTAGTCTAAGGAAAACACACACTCTCCACCAGTTACTCCCTCTGTTTCCACACACTCACCAAACACAAAGGGACTAAGAGAGCACTCAAATATTTACTTAACCAAACACAAAAGATTTGCTCTTAAACACACAGCTGTGAATCCTCAGCATAGACTTTCTGCGCTTTGAAGAACTACAAAACTTTCATTTGACTTTGGAAACTGCATCGCTCCACATTCCTGTCTAAATTATTCTCGTCTTGCACTCTGGTTATTTCTGTCTAAATCTGAGCGCAGGATACAGAGTTTACATTACTCTCACTACGGTCTGAGGTGACAAGAACAATAACAACACACATAAATCTCCCTTAAATAAAGAAACAATGCCAGTGTGCATTACAACACACTCTTATGATTTTTACCCCGTGCTTTACAAACACCAGAGAGAGACGGAGAGAAAGAGAGAGAGATGGAGAGAGAGATGATCACCCATCCATCCTAGTAGGCCAGAAGGTGTTTAACCACCCATCTATCTACGCATCCACCAATCCACCAACCCATCCATCTAACTACCTTCCATCTATCCATCAATTTATCATCTACCAATCCACCTGTCTATCAGGTTATCTACCCATCTATCTGCAAATCTATCTACACATGCACCCATCTATTCATCTACTCATTGATCTACTGAACAACCTGCTTATTTACCTATCTATCTATCTACCTCTTATTAGAATATCTTTGTTTCATTTTATTTTACAACTTCTATGGAATTTTATTGTTCAGTGCTTTGTGACAACTGTGTGCGAAAAGCTCTTTATAAACAAATCTTACTAAGGTCTATCTATCTGCCATCTATCCAACCACCCATCTTTTAACATCCATTCAACCAGGGATATATGTAAACAAGCTGTTCCAGAGTTGTGGACAGTTGCGCTCCAAGACCAAAACTGATATATATATATATATCTCAACAGGGTCAGCTAAGAATATCTCTGGTCAAACCGACCCAAAAACAAACACTTTGGAGCTGTGATGAACTTCAGCAGAGTGCTGAAGGCTGCAGACCGCTGGGAGAAAAACAGAGACGCTTCTCTCCGTACAGGACGGCTGCTGCGCCGAGCCGTCAGCCCGGCGGTGGGGGGGGGCATTAAAAGACGCTCAGTTTTAGGGGCTTCCCCGCCAGTCTGCCTCTCACTTCCTGTCCGGAAGAGCTTGCGCTGCGGGGCGCCGGCTGAGTTAAGAGCCAGTTGGTGTTGGTGTGTTTCTCCTGAGCCTCTGTGGAGTTCAGCGCTCAAAGAATGCCGAGAGAAAAGTTATCCTGCACCCCTAGAGACACACGTACGGGTCAGGGCCCGGGACGGAGAGAGCGGAGAGAGGGGAGGGAAGGGCGGCACGTTTTCTGTGCCGGAGTGTGAACCCTGAGTGTGTGTTATCGCACACAGCAGGCCACAGAACTGGCTGAGAGAAGAAGCAGCGAAGAGGGAGTTCAGCTCTGATCAAGCTCCATTCTTCTACACCAAACATTTCACAGTCCTCTCATTTTATTGGTTTCCCAGCTTTAACAAAACTCATCAGTTAAAAAGCCCATATCATCGTAAAGGAGTCTGTAAAAGTTTCTAAACAAACTGTTCACTCCCCAGGCCTCAGCAATGGAAACCACCGCCTGGCCTACGCAACAGGATAATCAGGCCAATTTTGAGGCAGATTCTCTCCTTGCAACAACTGCAAAAGATCTCCTTATTTCAGGATGGCCTTAACCAATGCTTTTCCCAGATTATCCAGCAGTGTGGGGCATTTATATACCAGTCTTTACTCTGCTCCCAGGCCAGTCAGGGCCATAAATATTCAATATGTTCAGTATTTACGAGTAAGTGTCCTGTAATCCTGGGGCGGATAGCAATTCTCTGGTGGAGACAGCCAGGCAATGAGAGCTGAGCTGAACTGAATGTGTCAGTGTGTGTGGAAATGTTCTGTGCAAGGCAGCTAAATCAAGAGCTAGATGGAGCACAGAGAAAGCGGATTAAGTTGTGGAAACACCGTGAACGTCTTTCTATTCTTATCTCTTGTAAAACATTCCGCTCATCTTGTGAGGAATCCTGTGAAGTTTAAGAGAATTGGAGCCAGTAGTTAGGACTGTTGTTGGTGAGCATAATTTGAAAGTACAATGTTTCATTCTGGCCAAGTCTTATACAGTCTTATAATAATGACCAACAAGGACAATACAAACATGTGGAGTCTCTCATGTTGTCAACATCAGTTAGAATTATAAAAATCCTTTAGTGGAATACAGGGATAAAATTTGTTTTTTGTGATCTCACTTAAACCATTACTAAGCTCAACATGGGGCATAGAATCAGAGCAAAGCTTAACTTAAATCAGTCTTAAAGTCACAATAAAAGGAACAGCTTGTTTAACGCTAAGGGATAAAAAGAGGTGGGAAAAGAGGTGTGTGTGTGTGTGTGTGTGTGTGTGTGTGTGTGCGTGTGTGTGAGAGAGAGAGAGAGAGAGAGAGTAGACCAGCAAATAAGCTGAATCTGGGGGAAGGTTACTATCTTGTGTCTTGTTTTGCATGAGGAAAAAAAATGTCCTTACATATTTGGTGTAGAATAAATGAGAAAATATGTCGATACAGAACTTGGAAATGGAAATCGTAAATAGAGTGTACATGTACCTGGCAAAAGCAGTTTTGCATGTAATTAACTCCACAATTACAGAATTACATTAAACCACATGGCAGAACAACAGGAATAACTCTAGACGTCTAAAGACGGAATAAACAAGGCTTTCCATCACAGGGTACTTGGCCAATCGATTTCTCTCTCTCTTTGTCCAAGTATTGATCCTCCATTCTCGGACTCCAGATGGGGGGGTTAAACTCCCTCTGTTTCAAGGCTAAAGGTCAGAGAACAGGAGCGAGACACTGCCCGAATGTTTAACAGGTTAACTCTGCATTACAGCAGCCCTCACATGTGGAAGGCCGGAACAGGAATACAATAAATCAAACACTACTTTGGTCTTCAGGCATTTAACACTGGAAATTATTTTTAAGAGGGTGCGAGACTAGACAGTGTCATTCATAAACTATGTCCATAAAGGACAATATTAGTTATATGAATAATATAATTTAGCCTCGTGCTAGAACTGGAGAAGCAAACTGCAGACTCCAAACATGTCTTGGCTGATATGCTATGCTTGGTGTAAGATCGTGAATGTGAAGCCATACTGTCCCTTCAAGTTATCTGTCTCTCTGAGTAATCCTGCCTTGCGACCCGCCCTCCTCCTCGTGGCCGAGTGTTATGGAGTAATGATCGTATGTGGAGGTGGCTCTGATGGCAGTGTGTGTGTCAGATAAATGCAGTACTGGGGAATGTACGGTGTGCAGTAGATCAGCCGTTATTGTCCAGCTCTCTGTCAGCTCATCTGTTCTTTTACCCATTCATCTTTCACATGGATCTCATGAAAGAGGGAAGGCATGGCCCTAATGTGTATGGAGAGATGCAGCACTGAATGTGTGTCAGACCCTTTGATGGGTTTCAAATCCGTTTTCAAATTTGGTTACTTTTATTAGTTTGGTACCTTTTGTGAAGTGAATGAGATTCACTGAATATCTATTTGAAATTCTTTAAAAAAAAAAAATCTAGTTTGGCCTAATGCATGCATGTCCACATCCTGAAACTACATCGACTGACAGAAGACAATACTCAAAAAGAAAAACAACACTGAGAGGAACCAACTTTTCAAAAGAAGAATAACCACTGAGAGGAACCAAGGCTCCAAAGAAAGAAGAACCATTGAGAGAAATGGATACCCAAAAGGAAAAGCTCTAAGAATATGAGGAAGAACCACAAAAGGAAACCAAGACTCTGAAAGAGAGCCCTCCTAAGAACATGAGGATGAATCACAGTGAGGAACCAAGACTCTCTCTAAGCATTGAGAGTATTAGAGGTTAACAACATCAACTGAGCATGAATTTGGAAATGCAGTTAGTACAATTCTAGTTGAATTCTGCTTATTCCATTAGCTATAGCAACCTTGTAGCTCCAGTATTAACTTCAAACATCAAATGATTCGGGGTAAAGGGGGGAGGGGGGTGGGATTGGTCAATTTAATTTTTTTAACTAAAAACTAAACTTTTCTAAATTAATAAATTCTCCATTTCTCCAAAAAGAATCTTGGAAAGCTTTCCTGAGTGGAAAAAAAGCTGTGTAGCACCACTACCCTGCAGCTTGAGGCATTGTGGAAAAACGCTGTAACAGCAGCAGATCAGTTTAAATGGTGAACACACAGCCAAAGCCGGAGAGAAGCTCTTCCTCTGAGTGCCTTTACATGTGAAGCATTATTTATTAATCAGCTGTTGGAGTTTAAAACGTTTTTAAAGTGATATGCGGGCAGTAAATCTCGCAAAGTGTCACGTCTGGGTGCTTGTCACAGTGGATTAGCTCTGCCGAGACAACGAGGCTATTACGCGCAGGCCATGAACGGAAAGACGAGGACTTTCAAAGATGATCTTCATGTAAAATGCAAAGCTTTTCCTCATGCCCCCATCACACCAAATTACCTAGATGGAGTGGACGTCTTGATAGCAGGTTTTATATCCTCTCCCTCTCTCTCTCTCTCTATCTCTCTTTCCCTGTCTCTCTGGTGGATGTGATTAAAATAATACTCCGGCCTTTTGAAGCCCTTCTTCTCCGTAACCGAGTTTACTTCTCTCCGTCTGCCGCCTCAAAAGCAGAGACAAAGAGACAAGCACGAGAGTAAATAAATTGCCCTCATAAAAATTTCAAACTATAACAGCATAATAAGCCTTCATGTCTGGCAGGGCCGGCTTCAAAGCTGAGAGCAGACAAACGAGGACTGGCCTGCCGTTTAATGTGAAGATATTAGACTGCAGGAAGGAGCAGATCGGCCAAAACGCTGCAGTACAGGAACAGAAAAGCCAGGGGAATCTTCAAGAAATGTTTAGCATTCTCTTACCTGCCCTTACTGTATTCTGAGGTCTTTATCAGTAGAGAAGCAGTGTTTCTAGAACCAGAACAGTTTGGAGCAGAGAATACATTGTCACATAGTTAGTATATATATATATATATATAAATGTTTAGATTTAGATGTGACACTGAGACACTGAGAAAGTGGCTGCACTGAATTTACTTGATTCCAAATGTGTGAATACAATAAATTACATCAAACATCAGTGTGTTGACTAGAGGTGTGACCCTTCACTGGCCTCACGATTCGGTTCGAGTATGATTATCATATCAATGATTCGATTCGATATCTCGATGCATTACGATGCAGCCCATCAATTTTCCCGTTTTTATTCAACAAAACCCGAAAAATGTAAACAAAAACTGTGACCATTACACTAAGCTGTAAACAGAAATAAAGAATATAAACATAGCTCATCAAAATGTAAACAGAAATTGTGCCCATAACATTAAATTGTAACCAAAGAATATGTAATTGTAATCCTCAATAAATATGGTCAGTCTTCAAAAACAAAACATTCTGCAGTGCTACGGGACTACTTTCAACTAGATTTTTAAAATCAAACAATGTCAATATGATATAATCGATTATGTCCTGCCACTGCATCGATGCAGAATCGTCCACGTCTGCATCGCGACGCATCGATTATGCGATTAATTTCAACACACCTGGGGTTGACATGTTTTTCATGTGTAAATTATATACATGGTAAATTAAAACAGCTCCTTTTGCTACAAAGATTTAGGTTCACTTAAGTTTAGGCAAATTTTAAAAATGTGTATTCAATATGACTTAAACGTTAAGCAATGTAAAAAAAGTTTTGATCCTCGACTAAAGTATGTGTACAGCCTTTTATGTAAAAATGTACAGTTTAGGCAAGTTAATACCAATCTGTAGATTTAACATAACACTGCTAATTGTGCTGGAAAAAAAAAACTTTTTGGAAAATTCTATGTTTAAAGTTCACAACTGAACTAAATCAGTGCACCAGACTGAAATCTGAAAATTGAATAATTGCTGAAATATTAAGCCAATGGTAGACATACAGACCTAATAGAACTATGAATTACAGGGCACTCCTCCCACACGCACCACACATATCCGGATCAATAAACCCGAGGCTAAGTTAGAAGCAATAAACTACGTAAGGGGTATGGTGTCTGATCAAAATTGATCTTTAATTGTGAATAAAGGCTTGGTGTAGAGCCAGGCGTCATCAAACAACAGTTTAGCATCCGAGGCTCAAAGCTGAGCTGAAGTGGCTATACGCACATCTGTCCAATCCAGCGTGATTAAAAAGTCCTCAGCGACCCCGACCCTCGACCTCCTCACCCCGACCCTACTCCGTCATGCCACCGGGAAATTAATTAGAAAATTTTCAGCGATGCTATCGCATCCGGGCAGATCCCATCTCAGCCCGGGGCGCAACGAGAGACGGCGAGAGAGAAATAATCCATCAAACTCGTCCCCGCATCTATTCAGCCTGCACCCAGGAGAGGCCTTCCCATCAGAGCCTGTAAGGAGATTAGAACCTGCTCTAAAGCCCTCTGTGTCCACCTCTTCTCATCT
Organism: Brachyalestes nurse; assembly: GCA_037974405.1. NCBI lineage: Eukaryota > Metazoa > Chordata > Actinopteri > Characiformes > Alestidae > Brachyalestes > Brachyalestes nurse. The sequence goes on from JBBPCY010000082.1 coordinate 584,053, forward strand.
TCTCTCCTAAATAAATCGCTAGAAAGCCAGATATGGAATAAGAAAATGTAGAAATGAATGAGACCTGTTCCTGCCAAAACTGCTACCACTTTCTATAAGGAGATTAGAATGTTCTTCGTAATAAAAATTTGTCTAAAATCTCTTCAAGGGCTGAAAAATTAAAGTTGAATTTTCCTCTGGGTTTGTTTGTCAAAAATTCAGTATTTGAAATACATTATTATTAAATAAATTAATACAAATGTAGTACAGCAACTACACAAACAAGGGGGCAGTAAAATATCAAGCAAAGTATCAATCAATAGCTTAAACAATAAAAAGGCTCAACGGCTTTTTCTTTTATATATTTTAGTTGTGTTCAGTTCAGAGATGTTCACAAGTCATTTTTACCAAGTCCAGTCTCAAGTCTTTGTGCTCGAGTCCAAGTCAAGTCTCAAGTATTTGAGTGGCAGTGTTTACAAATGGCGACTCTAAATATGGGATATTTGAGCTGTAAATGTCCAGCTCTAAATGTTTAGAAGATATGCTGATTGGCCACGCCCCGTGATTACAATTGGCTGTTACTTAGCAGGGGGCTGGACTGCGTGCTGTGATATTCCCTCACCAACATGGAGG
>JBBPCY010000082.1:584764-599364 GCA_037974405.1 Brachyalestes nurse
GCCCTTATTATATCATAGTTATGTTTTCTGTATTTGTGTGAAGGTATGCAAAATATATCCGGACATTTTTTGAAAGCGTTATTTTTTGCTTACTGTTTAAAAAAAAGACTATCGTTTCGGATTTGTATCGGATCGGCAGATATCCAAATTTACAATATTGGTATCGGACATAAAAAAGTGGTATCGTGCCATCTCTACTCTATATATATATTAATGCTGGGCAACAATTCACATTTTTAGTTGCGATTAATCGCATGAAATTAGTCACATTCTTTTACACAAAATTAAATAATTCATTCAAAAGTAGTGTATTGTGGACTTTTATTTTAAAAGTACTGCTATATGAACAAAAGTTCAATAACGTTTGGTTTGCAAATAAATAAGGGTCTTTTTAACAGCAGTGTTCCCTTTAACATAGTTACACAGCTGCAGTTCAAAAAATTCTGTAAATGTAAACTAAAACATTAATGTAATCAAATCAAAGCTATTTGCCACTGCAGGGCATTCAGGTTTATCTAGTGTGTTATAGAAAAACAAGGTACCCTCAGAGTCCAGAGCATTGTAATCCCTGAAAAACAGCTGAGACGTAGAGCATATTATTAATGATGCTTATTATTTGCCTATTTCTCATCATTATGATTATTATAAACTGACTGTGTAAACTGAATAAGACAAGGCAGCATGAATCGATACACTGCTTATTAGTAAATATTTTATATAAAATATATTTTTCTCTCATTATGCATATTATTTGTCTATTTCTCATCATTATCAGTGTTATAAACTGAGTATGTACTGTATAAACTTCAAGGGAGCATTTTTCAGCAGGGTAGCATGAATCGATAGACTCTGCTGTCGATTTGCCCTACAGTAGCATTTTTCGACAAGACAGCATTAACCATAAGAACACCAGCACCCATGGTCCAGAGCCACGATCAGAACATTATAACAGGCACCTTCTGAGCAACAGCAAGTTAACATTTTAAAATCTGTTTTCTTGTTTTCTTTTTTACCAGCAGAAACATTTTTCTTTTATCAGTAAACAGCAGGAGTAGTCAGTATGTTCAGTAGCAAGTGTCCCTGTTAAAGTGAGGTGAGGCGGTCAAGCACAGAAAAACAAACCTTCAAAATTAGAGTAATGTTTTAAAAATGCTTTAACGTGCGACAAAATAAATTTTCAGTGTTAAATAATGCATTAATGCTATAGTAACGCGTTGACATGCCCAACACTAATATATATATATATATATATATATATATATATACACCCACCCACACACACACACACACACACACGTGTATAAACAGTACAGTGACAATGCAAATTGTAACTAATAATGGAGTATCTTATCTTTTCTTATCTTAATCGTGTGCTATAAAACAAACTGTAAAATAACCGCAGTCTGGAACACCAGGATATATTATACCACCCCAGGTGATATAATTAAATTATGCTGTACAACAGTTATATAGTTATATATATACAAAACAGTATATTTTTTCCCATGTTTTTGTCGGGTGCTATGATACTACACTTCGTATCCAAGACAGATTTCTTCTCTGGAGACGACCTTAATCAGGAGTTAAATCCTCTTTAAGGTGCAGAGTCCGGAGGGAACGCTACAGGTCACTTCTCTCTGGTTCCTTTTGTCATTATCTGCTGCAGGGACATTAGATTAGACAGCTTAGCAGAGCAGGACGCAGGATGATCGCACGTCTCAGGGGTTGATTAGTCATGCCTGGCATTAGGGTCCGGAAGGCCCAGCAGGGGGGATGCGAGGAACGAGAAAGAGTCAGAAACTTCAGATGCAATCGCCCTCAAGATGACCAAGACGACACCCCTCATTCTCGGGCCATCAATCAGCCCCGGCCCTGAATGTCCGTTTCCACGGCGACGATGCCAGATCATTCTCTGGCAATTTGCAGAGGCTCAATTACAGACGCTCAAAAGTCTGCATCTTAATAGGTGTCTGGAGATCAGTGAGATAGTGACTGTGTTCCTTTTGATGAAGGGAAAGAAAAATGATAAAAGAGGCACAAGAAGAGATGAATAGCTATCAACTGAAGGACAAAGACAAAGTAGAAAGGAGCTTTTTTCCCCTCTGTGGCTCATGATAAGGTGCAGAGAACAATACACTTCAGCTTCAGGATTTTAAACCCCAGGCCTCAATGAGACTTTGAGAATCTGCCAAGAGCTGCAAAGATCAGTAGACCTAACTGACAAGATCTATTCTAAAATAATAACAATGCAAGCTTTTGCTGTCTATGTGTAGTTTGCTTAAAAAAAAGTACATAATAATGCTGTATAATGCTCATATGATCCACACATTCATATTGACAGACTGTAATACTCTGCAGGAAGCGTAGGGGGCGATATAGCTTCCATTGTTTCACTTTTTAAAGTCCAACCTGTCCAGAAAGGCATAAATGGGAAAAGGTTTACTTTGTTGTGGCCAGAATGACCTGAAGACCAAAGGCAACAAACAATTTATATGATTTTTTATAAAATTTCACAATCCAAAGCAAAGATACTCTTTCGCAGAAACAAACCACTGATACACAAACATTTAAAAACAAATGCTCCCATGTTACACTTCTGTAACTTGTACTATTCAGGTGATAAAGTGATCAGAAGTATGTTGGTGGGTTGTTGCTAGGTTTTTGCTACGTTACTACAGTACTCCAGGTGCAGAAGTGGGTAATTTGGGTCCAGAAATTATAAATCCCCCCAAGGATTTTGTTTATTTCAATTTCCTAAACTAAAACTACGTACCTCTCCCCAAGTGGTTGCTGAGGGTATTGCGAGGGCATTCCAATTAATTGCTAAGGTGTAACAAGGTGGTTGCTATAGTATATCTAGTATGCTGGTGGCAGTATTTTTTGTAGTTACATAAAAACTGTCAGGTAGGTGCCAGACTTTATTTAATATGCATTAAATGTACAAAAGTATTGGGACAAACCTGTTTTTCAGGGTCTGGGCTAGGCCCCTTACTTCCAGTAAAGGACAATATTAATGCTTCAGCACACCAAGACATTTTGGACAACGCCATGCTTCCAACTTTGTGGACACAGTTTGAGGAAGAACCTTTTTTATTCCAGCATGACTGTGCCCCAGTGCACAAAGCATGGATGAGTTTGGTGTGGAAGAACTTGGTCCGCACAGAGCCCTGACCTCAACCCCATCCAACACCTTTGGGATGAACTGGAACAGAGATTGCGAGCCAGGCCTTCCAATTCAACATCAGTGCCTGACCTCATAAATAGGGTCACAAATTCCCACAGAAGCTCCAACATTCAGGCACCCCAATACTTTTTTCCATATAGTGTACATACAGCATATTAGTGTTCCACAGCTTTAGTTCTTTTAATTTATTAACCCTTATAGTCACACATGAACACACCATAGTGCAATATGTACAATGTGAACTCCCAACCTTCTGATCGCAGGGCCAACATGAAAGAAACACACACTTGAGTTATGATTTGAGTCTGTGTGCTTTTCACGGCATTTCCATGCTTTTCATGGAATAGGTTGCTTCTCAAAATGATATAGGGAACAGATTTAATGGTTCAACACATAAAAAAGAGCCCTGTTGTTTTAATGTACAGTACTGTAACAATCCTTCTTTCAGGTAGTATTAGACCATTTCTGCCCCTATTCATCATCAAATGTTGATAATTAATGCAAAGAGCAATGTTATGAGGTTTTGATCTGCTGGAAAATAATACATATGTACATATTTATGCAGCAGTTAGTTCCAACAGCACAATCTGACTGGTTCAGGTTCTACCAGTGTCGGTAGTGCTAACAAAACAGCCTTTTGTCTATTAGCCTCCTATTCTTTTGGCCTGTTAGCTATCTTTCAGAATGTTAGTTATCTTTTAGCCTGCTTATCTTTAGCCTGTTAGCTATCTTTTAGCCTGCTTATCTTTAAGCCTGTTAGCTGTCTTTTAGCCTTCTTATCTTTAAGCTTGTTAGCTATATTTTTGCCTGTAATCTATCTATTAGCCTGCCTATCTTTAAGCTTGTTAGCTATCTTTTAGCCTGATAACTATCTTTTAGCCTGTTAGCTATCTTTAAGCATGTTAGCTATATTTTAGCCTGTTAGCTATATTTTACACACACACACATACAAACGAATACATTTATATTTATAAAATATATGTATTGTGTACTTTATATTTTAGCCTATTTGCCTGTTAGTTATATTTTAGCTTGTTAGCTATCTTTTATCCTGCTTATCTTTTACCCTGCTAGTTTTTAGCTTGTTAGCTGTCTTTTAGTCTGTTAACTGTTTGTTAGCTGGATGAATACGTATGTTCTACATAAGTAAAGAAGTCAATCAGCCCCTCAGTTCAAACAGAAGGTTCTTCATCTGGTCCAGGCAAGTGGTTTTTATTTAGGGGATTCAGGTGTAGTGAGGAGGTTACTGTTGTGTGTATATTCAGTATTACAACAGCCTAAAACAAGATTCAGCATACATGAACTCTTTTATTGTTTTTATTTAATATTTTTCATTTAATTTAGATAATTTTATAATGTTTTACACAGAAGGTATAGGACACTGGAACTATAAAATGCCATCTAGGAGAAAATACTGGCAAGAGTAAACAAATAGGCTTTAGTCTGGATTAAAATTACATTCTTAATATTCTCTGGAATGGGACAGGAGTCATATAAGAAAAGGATTTTCCATGAAATCATCTGTACTGCCTTCAGAGCTGCTATGAATCATAAATGCAATATGCCTGTGTGTGTGTGTGAGAGAGAGAGACTCGATACCAGTTCATAGCTGGTATGAATCACTCCTCTCAGAGCTGGACTGTTGGTGCTGAATTAGGATTTGCTCCTCAAGCTCTATTGAATATATTTCTATGGTTATGGCTCCTGTATCAGCTCTCAGTGCGGAGCTGCCTATTCAGGAGTCAGGAGAGAAGAACACCGATTAATACCTCCCTGGGGCACTTTTTAAAAACCACCTTCAGGTGCACCCTCCTGGTGTTCAGTTAGAGACTAAGAGTGTTCTGGTTTCCACAAGTGCTTCATCAAGGGTCGGTTTCAGACCAGAGAGGTGTTTTAGTAGGTTGTTTTACTGTAACAGTTACACTGATGTGTGTATAACTTTTAATTTCATTAAAAGTGGCCCCTTCTAGTCACGCGAGACCACAGTGTGAACTTCTGTCTCTGACCCATTCCCCAAGTGAAGCAAGCAGTGGGCTGCCACCAATTTGGGGCACCTGGGGAGCAGTGTGTGGGGACAATACCTTTCTCCATACCTTGCTCATCTTCTGCGCTCAGGGGAAACTCTCTAACTACTACATCACCAGCTGCCCCTTTTATCCAAAGTAACTTACAATATGAGGAAACACACAACCATCAGGACAGTGTGAGTACTGAGTGCTAAATCTTTATGTAAGAGTAGTGCGAGAAGAATAGGAGCTGGAGAGGGATTTTGCTGCTCTTGTAGCCTTTGGCAGCTCATTCCATCAGTGGGGAACCACAAATGAGACTAGTCTGGACTGGGTTTACCTTGTGTGTAGGGATGGCAGAGCCAGAGGATGTTCCTCGGAGGAGTGGAGAAGCACCACACACACTACCATGACCACCACGTCAGTGTCACTACTGTGCTGAGAACAGTCCACCACCCATATAACATCTGGACAACATCAGTCCTGTGGGAAAAAAATTACCAATAATGAATAAGGTAGAGGAGGGTTGATAAAGTGGCCAGTGAGTGAAAGTACAAGGGGAATGTTTCCAATAAAGTGGCCAGTGAGTGAAAGTAAAGTTGGAATGTTTCCAATGAAGTGGCCAGTGAGTGAAAGTACAAATGAAATGTTTTCAATAAAGTGGCCAGTGAATGAAAGTACAAGGGAAATGTTTCCAATAAAGTGGCCGGTGGGTGAAAGTACAAGGGGAATGTTTTCAATAAAGTGGCCAGTGAGTGAAAGTACAAGGGAAATGTTTCCAATACAGTGGCTAGTGAGTGGAAGACCAAGGTGGGTGTTTCTAATAAAGTGGCCAGTGAGTAGAAGCAAAGGTTGGTGTTTCTAATAAAGTGGCCAGTGAATGGAAGCACAAGGTTGGTGTTTCTAATAAAGTGGCCAGTGAGTTATGGAGGCTTTAATCCTTTCTCACACTTGTTCAAGGTGACCTATGAAAGGTGTGCGTGTGTGTCTGAGTGCCACATCTGAATAGACGCCGACTTCACGCTCGAGCTGTTTGTAAACTCGTCAATTAAGCAAACAATAATCAGCTTCACCTCCTGCACCACAGACTTCAATGGGTTCTAAGCAGAATAATCCAATTAGAAAGACCAATGAGCTACATTCAGAGCATTAGAATGCAACACGGCTGCTGGTGTGTGTGTGTGTGTGTGTGGGGTGGTGTTTTTGTGTGAGGCTGCATTCACAAGGACATTTTGGTATCATTTTGACAGGCGTTGCTGGTTTGTTGTACTGCAGGGCAAGCAAATGCAAAATCACAGCATATGATTAAGGACAGTCTGAAACAGTATTCATCAGATTTTCTAACCTGTAATGCGAAATATATATACACTACCTGTCAAAAGTTTGGACACACCTTGTCATTCAATGATTTCCTTTGTTTTATTGTTGACTACATTGTAGATTAATATTGAAAACATCACCTATTACTCTGATGACAGCTTTGTACACTCACTTTTAAATCAGATTCATGAGGAATTGACCTGGAATGGTGTTTAATTAACAGGAGTTCTTCATTAAGAGTTCATTAGTGGAATTTCTTGCCTTCTTAATGTGTTTGGGATCATCAGTTGTGATGGTCGGGTTGGTACACAGTGATCCTATTCCACTATGTTTCTACTCTACATTATGGGAAGAACCACTTAACTAAGTAAAAAGAAGCAACAGTCCATCATTACCTTATTTCAAAACATATTCTGGTTTGTTCAACTCTTTTTGTTTACTGCATAATTCCATGTGTTCCTTCATCATTTTGTTTGTTTTAAGTATTAATCTACAATGCAGAAAATAATAAAAACGAAGAAAAAATGGTCCTACGTGAACACACCACAGCACATATGAAATTATATGAAAGTGTATGTATCTGAATGCAATCACAAAAAACAACAAACTTCAAATTAAAAGGATTTTTAAAAAACCCCACGTTAACGCGCTACAAAATAATTGGCAAAAGTATCGGGACACCTGACCATTACACCAACAGAGACTTTAATGACACAGCATTCAAACACAAGCTGGTCCCCCTTTGCAGCTTCCACTCTTCTTGGAAGGCTTTCCACAAGATTTTAAAGTGTTTTTGTGGGAATTTGTTCCCATTCATTCTGTAGAGCATTTATGAGGCATTGATGATGGACGAGAAGGCCTGACTCACAATCTCCATTCCAGTTCTTCTACACTGAATTCCTCCAGCCATGTCTTTCAGAAGTTTGCTTTGTGCTCTGGGACACAGTCATGCTGGAATAGAAAAGGTTCTTCCCCAAACTGTGTCCACAAAGTTGGAAGTATGGTGTTAACTAAAATGTTTTGTTATGCTGAAGCATTGATATTGTACTTTACTGGAGGTAAGGGGGCGTCTAAATTCATTCAGTAATTAAGAGGTGTGTCCCAGTGCTTTTATCCATATAGCATATACTGTACTTTTGACAGGCTACCCACTTTGACAGTAGCACTTTGACCATGAAAGAGGGCCACATTGGCCATACAGCTTTACATTTCTACTATTTATACAATTTATATTCAGTTTGTATTTAAAATACTTCACTTTTACAATAGAGCTTCATTTTGTCTAGACAATTTTTGTCTTAGCTAGCCACACCGGTGTCCAAACTGCAGCCCCCCCAGTGGGCTATGATGGTACTGCTATGGGAGCTTAAGGACATCTTTATTGTTTAATCTCATGACTTTACATTTTAAATGGAATATATTATTGTTGTGACTATAATTTTATTTAGCTCACATGCATGACATGTAACTGCTGGTGGCCTAGTGGTTTTGGAGGGGGCTCAGTGATCAGAAGTCTGTGGGTTTGAATCCCAGTACTACCCTTGAGTAAGGAACCATCCACACACACTGCTCCCTGGACGCTGTGGTCCTGGCTGCCCGCTGCTTCACTTGGTGAATGGGTTAAATACAGACAAAGAATTTTGAGCTGTGGTGTGTTCACTTATGACAAATGGTCACTTTACACACTTCCATTTTTATGTCAAACATTTGTCTTTTTGATTCTATGGAATTCATCCACCGTGAAGAAATGCTGAAAATGTTCCGATAGGTTTTGGTGTTTATTATGTTTTGTGGTGATGTAGTCGGTGGAAATATGAGAGCCTACATCGATTACTGTGTTATTGGTTTGCATTTCAGGGATCAGGTGGGTTAAATCTTCTCGTGGAAGCTTCTGCCGTCGGCTGGGTGGGCGGCGAGTTGTGAGAGGTTGGTCGGCCGTGAGCAATAGCGTTATCAATCTGTCTCGGAGCTGTTCTCATGAATATTTAGGGCTGGACTGCAGTGCTGTGGATGTGAACTGACAGCGGCGATTAGTGACTGACAGAGGCCCCACCCCAGACGCCTCACCCCGGGCTGACAGATGGCTACTTCCGAGCACGTTCCATCAAAACAACGAAAACGCTGCGCATTGGTGTGTGTCCGTTGATGCATTGCTCCGATTGAAATCAATAACAAAGGGCGTGTTTTTTGGAATTAGTTTTTCTAAGGTGCACCAATGCAGGCCGAGTGAAAAGACGAAGAGAGTGAGATCAGAGAGCAGCTCTGTGGTGTCTGTAATGTGACAGTACTGGTGTGAATGTGCTGCTGTGAGACTGTGTCCCCCAGGCAGGTTTAGGGAACAAAGAGGAATCATCCTTCATCCTTCATATGAAAACTCCCATCTTCACTGCTTAATACTCACTCTAAAACAGCCCTCTACTCGCCTTACACACATCACCACCCTTCTCACCATTAAAGCAACTATTCTGCCCATAACCTCCCTTTACTCCAGCCAAAATATCTCTGGTGCAGTCTGATTAGTTTTCATATTCAAATATCCCAAATATTCAGTCATAAAAAATCCTCACTTTTTGAATGAATAACAATACATCCATACCCAGGCAAAACGCCCAATGTTTCAGCATCCAGACAACACCTCTGGGACAAAGCTAGAAAAAAACATACATTTTACTTCCCCAGAACTTGTGGATGTGGTTTAGGACACAGTATGACTTTACGCAAGTTGTAAAATTAACAAAACTTCATTGCAACAGGCAACTGTTTCAGAGAACACCAGCACTGGTGTTTACAAAGCACTCGTAAGGAGGACTGATCTTGGATATTTATGACGGTCATCATCACAAAAACTCTAAATCAGCACTCCTGCTGTTGAGGCGGTTAGTGAAAACAGACACTGTTGTGTAAAAAGGCTGCTTGGAGTGTTTGGTTGCATCTACCTTAATGAAGAGCTGGATGTGGTTGAGAGAAGTTTTGTGGTAGTAATTACAGTAAAGATTTGGATGACTATTGAATTACAGTGTTAGCAATGTTGAACTAGCTCCAGTTCTTAACTAAATCAACGAAATAAAACACGTCTCCAAACACTGATTGACTACATCCGGGGTCGGGGGAACAACGTGGACATGTGGACATTTTTTATAAAACTGTCCCTTTAAGTAAGGCAGAAAGCCTGTCTTCAATGAGCCTCATTCATAGTTTCTGATCATTAAAATGAAGTGAGAAGAACGAAGAAACCTTGTCATTAGAGGAGACAAGAGCAGAGTCACTAAAGCCTGGGCTTTCATGAGCCTCGCCCAGCAGGAGAGCGTGTAGAAGGTTAAGAAAGAAAGTGTGCCAAAATCAGCAGGCGTATGGAAATTTACAGTATGAACAAACTCCAGACACGAGAGCGTAAGCGAATGATTAAAGATGTTGAATCTAATTAATGAAATTGCAAGCTAATTAACGAATACACTTGAGGAGGCGACGCAGCATCTCGGAATATTAGTCCTGCTCCCAAAACACAGTGCAGAAACAAAGCAGAAGCTGAAGTCACTCAGAAATACATAAATTAGCTATAACATTAAAACCACCTGACTAATATTGTGTAGGCACCCCTCATGCAGTAAAACACTTCTGACCTGTTGAGGGATGGACTCCACAAGACCTCTAAAGGTCTCTAAAGATCTGGCACCAAGACATGAGCAGATCCAGACTCCTCAACACACTGCCCCCAACTCCCCCACACACAAGTTGAATTCATTCAACTTTGCACGTTACTCATTACTTTTTTATGATGCACATGCAGCTACATGCCCAAAACACATCCAGTACTTGAATACTGTCTCAGAGTAGTCTGTAATCTGTATTTTCGTAGATTGACAGTATGTTTATATTGAACTGCTGCGGGTCATTTGCACATATAAAGCACACAATCACGTTCCAGTAGACTGCTGATGCAACATTTGCACTATTTCTGGTTTTCTACTTTTTAGTTTAGAATTTATATTCATAGTTTGTGTATAGATATGTGTATTTTGTATGTCCTTATGTAATCTGGAGTCTTGTCTCACTGTATACATACATATAGTTGAGATGACAAAGGTTACACAGATTTTGACTTTGAAATCCTATAAGTTGAGCCTCCATGGATCAGACTAGTTTGCGTATCACATAGATGCTCAAACAGGTTAAGATCCGGGATATCTGGTGGCCAAGTCAACACCTTGAATTCTTTATCGTGTTCTTCAAACCATTCATTGATTTTCTGTAACCAATTAATCTTTAGGGACCTGGAGCCAATCCCAGGGTCAATGGGCGCGAGACAGGGACTCATCTCAGGGCGCACACACACTCACACCTACGGTCAATCTAAAATCCCCAATTCACCTGACGCACATGCCTTTGGACTGTGGGAGAAACCAGAGACCTCAGAGGAAACCCACACCACCATGAGGAGACTCCACACACACACACACACACACAAACAAACAAACAAAGACCTGGCTTCAAACCCCCAAACCTGGAGGTGTGAGGCAACAGTGCTACCCACTGCACCACCGTGTCGCCATTCCTCAAACCATTTTTGAACAATTTTTGCAGGGTGGCAGGGCACTATTTCCTGCTGACAGAGGCCACTGCCATCATGGTCCAGTCCTGATGCCCACATGCCTATTGTTGGTGCTTTCAAAAGGACAGGGGTTTGCTGGGGCACTCTGACTGGTCTGCGGCTACACAGCTGCATACACAAAGTATTCTGAGTTAACTTTATATGGAGTTTGCACTACAGTAGCTCCTCTGTGGGAAAAGACCAGACAGGCTATCCTTCGGTTTGATTACTAAGACTGACCAAGGACAAATAAAATCAGTGAAAAACATGGGTGGAGTTTTTTTTTAATTCTGTAGTGTGGGCCAGGCTGCTGCTCGTGTTCACAGTCAATGACGTCAAGAACATTTTGTGTAGTGTATGGACTGTATGGACCTTGGAGTGTGAAGTATGCTTTGAAACGTCAATATACAACATCGAACTCTCCTACAGGAAAAACATGATATGGCTATCACCAAAAAACATGGCTATGAGCTTTTATTTGACTTTATAATATTTACTGTTCTTGCCTGTGTGTCTGTGTGTCTGTGCAGTTACAACACAAGCTATTTCCTCCATGATCAATAAAGTGGAAATTGCTTGTATATGTGTTAATTATAAAATGAGGAGCTTGTAAAAGTGATCATTAATACTGAATTAATCAATTTGTTAATTCATTATTAGGTCTGAATGTTTCAAACTGACCTGAGAGTTTGAATCAGCGTGACTTGGAGTGAGTGTGGAATGAGTCACTGGTGACTTGTCTGAATGAAATCCTCACAACTCTGCTCAGAGGCGCCCGGCACACCGTTAAGGAGCCCTTTTGCTGATGCGTTAATGTTTTTTAACTCAAGTTGCTACTTACCGGTAGCTTAAGGCCTTATTTTTCCCTCAGAAGTGAATAAAAGAGGCGTAACATTAGAAATGGCAGCGAAAGCGCATAATCCCAGATGGGGCTGAGCCGCCTGGCAGTCTTTCTAAGGACTCGAGGAATAATGGGAGAAAATACACGGCTGCTGCAAAAGCACAGATACAGTTTGGGAGAAATTATATAGGGCAGAAAAGACGCAAGGATACTGCAGGAGTGTGCGTACAAAACATGAAGTGTTGGCCTTATTGTTCACAAACACAACAGGCTGTGACTTATCCAGCAAAATGAATCTCATGGAAACAAGTCGGGGTCCTAAAGGGTGGGTAAGACAGCAAATTAGCATTCACTACATGCAATAAACATCACATTATAATGTAATTCTGTATTTTTCCACTGTCTCTATTTGTACATAAGATGCCCCTCTGTATGTGACAAATAAAGAATCTTTCATTGTGAATCTCAGTTTCAGTCATGGTGCAAAAAGTTCATCTTAAAAAAAGTTTTGGGGCAGCTGGTGCCCTAGTGGTTAGGGAGTTGTCCCTGTGATCAGAAGGTTGTGGGTTTGAATCCCAGGACTGCTAGTGGCACCACTGAGGTGCCCTTGACCAAGCTACCGTCCCCACACACTGCTCCTCGGCCGTGCCCTGTTGGTGGCAGCCCACTCCTTCATGGGTAAATGAAAGAATTGTACATTGTTCACACTGCTGTGTGTCACTTTGCTTTACTTTAACAACGTTATAGTCTGATACACTCTGCAGTAAACCGACACTTCTCATTTTAAGCCACTTCTGGCTTCTCATTTTAAACTACTGGCACTTTACGGTAGGATAGGCTTCATCAGGCTACATGAGCCTTTTATGACAACTGACATTAATCTGCTTAGGCATTAATAAAGGCTTATACTAACAAGTGTCCATGGTCATTACACTTTCTGGGGTCAAACTGACTCTGCACTGAAACCTCAGCATGTTTCCAAACTGCCCAACAATTTTGTGACCAAAAACACAAGATAACAAATGCAATCAAACAAGAAAGCAATAAAAAAAAACAAGATTTGTTTGTAAAAAGTTTTGTGAGCTGGTTAGAAGAACACAGGTTTGGTTCTAGATTTGTCCTTGATGCCATTTAAGCTTTTATATATAAATTCTTGCATAGTAGTTAACAAAGCAGAACTTAATGTGATTCCTTCAGCTCTTTAGTATTCACATAATTAGAAAGGTGATACAACCCTCTAAAACCACAAATTTATTACTGACATCCAAGAGTTTACTCTGGAACAACACCACTTTTGTCGAGTGTACTTCTTGAATACTCGACAAAAAAGTAATAAATACACAAAAGAATGAGAAAGAACTTACTGTTTTATTAATGACAACCTCCATCTGCAGTTTTTGGAAAAGGAGAACACAATCTGGCCAGGCGACGTCACCTACACACACACAACCACAATGTAATGAGTCATTACTGAAATAGCTTGGTAATTAATTTATGTACTAAATAAGAACCTTTTCAGTTGTTTAACTGATTAGCCACTACAAAAAAAACTGGTAGGTATTTACTTGCTGATCTACGACACACAACACATACAATACTTATAGAATAAACATCTAAGATATCTAAACCTTTGGGATGAACTGGAACAGAGACTGTGAGCCAGACCCTCTAATACAACATCAGTGTCTGACCTTATGAATACTGTACAGAATGAATGCGCACAAATTCCCACAGAAAAACCTTGTGGAAAGTCTTCTGAGAAGGGTGGAAGCTGTTATAGCTGCAAAGGGGGAAACAACTCCATATTAAAGTCTATGCATTTGAATGCAGTGTCATTAAAGTCTCTGTTGGCGTAATGGTCAGAGAGTGCAAGTTTTAGCATTAGCCTCCTGCTGCTCCTGGTGGGGTGCTCCTTTCTGTCTTTACAGCTTCATTGCCTATTTTTATGATTCAGTTCCAGCTGAAGGGTTTAATTAACGTTATAAAAAGCACACTTTATAATGTTTTGCTTTGCTAATATTAGCCATAGCTCGAGTGTAACGGTTTTATTTCTCCTCAGTTTCTTCAGATCACAGAACGGAATATTTAAATTTTTTTCCTTGCTCTAAAAATGTCTCAGATGCCAAGTTCTAACTTCACTGATTCCCTTAAGCGCGTTGCACACCATCTAGCTTGGTAAACAAATAATTTATGTGTATTTTATTTCATTAACAGAGCTTAACAGCACAGTTAGCACAGGACTATTAGCTAGATAACCATCTCCATAGCAGCAGCAAATGGTTACCTGAACATCTGCAGCAAAACACTATATTTCTTTACCTTAAAAAAACATTAAATGTGTTTAATGCGGTTATGCAGCACATGTGAACAAATGTGTCCTTAAAGGATCATCTAAAGGAAATAACTGGTTAGTTTATGCAATAGTTTATGTATAAACCCTCAGCAATTTAAGTTTAATGAGTCAATTCAATTCAGTTTTATTTAGACAGTGCTTTTAACAACAAATATTGTCACAAAGCAGCTTTACAGAGTCCAGGTCCGAGCCCCCAGTGAGCCAAAGATGACAGAAGTCAGGAAAAACTCTGTTAATTCAATTCAATTCAATTCAATTTTATTTATATAGCGCTTTTAACAATGGTCATTGTCACAAAGCTGCTTCAC
>JBBPCY010000082.1:608428-622111 GCA_037974405.1 Brachyalestes nurse
GCAGAACGCCGGTACTGTTACTGTACTTTAACACCGACTTGCAGATTGTGCAGGTCTCCGTGCTGTTTGTGTGTCTACAGTGAAGTATCTGCTGCATGTCTCTCGTCTTGTGTTTACATTCCCCTCGCGCCAACGTTACCGCCCTTTTTATGAAGGGACTATAATAATTGGTTATGTCACGGAACATTGTTGTGTTGGGAATAAGAGCCTGCGGAGGACTAGTGGGGACTCATTTTAAGCAGTTTGCTAAATATAGCCTGAAACAAGATGTACAGTAAGTCTACATTTTCTCAGGCAACAAGTCCCAAGAATAAACCTTTGTGTTTATAGTAACAGCTTTCAAAAACAAGAGGTGAAAGTGACTAAAAGATATCTAGTTTTTCTTGAAATCAGTTTATTTCAATGTAACAAGCAAGCTCAAGATAATGAAAAATGTAGATCTGAGCTGCACTGGATTGTGTTTGTGTGTTTTTTTTTATTGTTGATCTGCTGCCTCTCAAACTGCTGATGACCAGCGTAGGTGAGCAAAAGAAACATTCTGTGCTTTTTAATCACTCTGTCTAACTCATCACTGTGCCTTTTGTCCCTACAAGAGCCACTTTCAACCGTTTCTGCACAAAAATTTTCACAGCGTCCCTGTACTCCACCTCACTTCCATCGATGACTGATCAAAATCTGGGGAATTTTGAGGCCACACCATCACCTGTTCTTCACACTGTTCCTGTAGATATCTTACAGTGTGGCAGAGAACATTATCCTGCTGAAAAGAGACCACAACCATTAGGGAATATTGTTGCCCTGAAGGGGTGTACTTGGTCTCCAACACTGTTTAGGTTGGTGGTACTAGTCAAAATAACATCCACAGGAATGCCAGGACCCAAGGTTTCCTAGCAGTACCTCTGCTGGATTGCCTTCTTCCCATAGTGCATCCTGGTACCAACTCCTCCCAAGGTCTGTGACCCAAAACCCATATACATAAAGGAAAGAAAACCTGATTTTTCAGACCAGGTCATGTTCTTTCATTGCTCCATGGTCCAGCTCTGATGCTTGTGTGCCAATTGTAGAAACTTTCAGTAGTGGACAGGAGTCAGTATGGGCACTCTGACTGGTCTGCAGCTACGCAACTCCATAGCAGGCTGTAATGCACTGTGTGTTCTGACACTTTCTATCAAAGCCAGCATTAACTTTTTCAGCAATTTGTGCTACAGTAACTCTTCTGTGAACCAAACATGATTGCCTTTGCTCCTTTTGTATACTCGTGTCTCTGTCACCCATTCACTGTTTGTTCTTCCTTGGACCATCTAGCTAATTATAATTTGGTCACTCACATCCTTATACTTGTTCGGTTACCTGCTTCCAACACTTGAACTTCAAGAGCTGACTCTTCACTTGCTGCTTAATAGATCCCTGCTTTTTTAAATGCTGCTTTTTGAAATTAGATACTTTACGATAATACACCTGTCAGTGTTTTTAATGTTGTGGCTGATCGGTGTAGTTTTGGTGATGCACTTCATTAAAATCTATTAGTATTCCGTGTTACTTCTCCCTGAATTTGTGTCTTTTCCTCTGCATACAACATTTATATGATGGTTTTAGTGTCTGAACATGAGGATTCTATTTTCTGTCTTTGCATTCTGTGTTCCCTATCTATATTGGGTTTATTCCTGGAGCTCATTTTTCTGTCGGTCTTCAGTGGCTGTGAGATAAATGTACAAAAGCTGTGTTCTATGTTTACATCAATCAGAGCCTAAGCGGATCCTTCTCACTGCATTTATGGTGGTGTATGGCAAGCTCAGTGACCGTGGTCGGCCTTAACAAGCTCATGGCTGTAGTGCTCATTAATGTTCAGACCGACCTTCTCTCCAGAATCTCCTTCTCTCCAGTCTGAAACTACACTGAGTGCATTTAATAGCGCTTGAAGGACCAAGCAGCTGCTGGACTGAGAGATAGTTTAGCATGTAGACCATTAATTCATCTATTAATAGATCTGAGAAGGTATTGGAAACATAGCCTAAGTCATAGTTATTGTCTGCAATGTATGTTATGTGAGTTATTTCTCACTTGCACAGCATTTTAATTCTGTCAACAGTGTGGATACTAATCTTTCATTCAAAACCATGTTCATTTTTAAATACATTCATTCATTCATTTTCTTTGGGAGAAAGGAAAAACATCCTTCACATTTTTTCATGTTTGCGACATTGAAACTAGCAAAATTGTCATAAGACTAGACCCCAACATGGAAGGTGGGGGGGTTAATACTTAGGGAGGTAAAAGTGAAAGTTTGGAACCAAAGATATACTTGAGTGAAAGCAAAAGTATTGGCATTTAAATATACTCATATATGTAGAATGTACATTTTCACCAATTGTACATATTTTTGTGTTACAGTGTTGTGCAATGTGGTGACTAGCCCTCTCAAAAAGACAAATTAGCATAGCTGTGGGCAGTGTGATTTTACCATCAGTCTTTCTGAAAAACAACTCTCATGGCCTGAATAAAATGTGACTACTAAAAGGTTTGTTTCTTTGAAAGTGTAATTTCAAAGATAATTTCTAAGGTACTAATTAAAATATCCAGTCATTCATGCTAGGGCTGAGCAATAAATCGAAATCGCAATGTGAATATGCGCAATTTCTAAATCGCCTTACAGCAAGATTTTTTCTGTGCTCTCAACTTTTCCCACGGTATACTATTTGAACCAAACACAACGCAGCACACCTAAACAGAGCGCGAGAACAAGAGACTGAGCTTAACAACAATTAGGCTGTAGAAACAGGGATGATGAGTTCCGCACAGGAGGACTAAAAAAAGTCAACATCTGTGGTGTGGGATTACTTTGGATACAGGAAAGATGGTGTATCACAGAGCCAGGTCATTTGTAAGACCTGTCAGTCTGTCGTTGCGGTAAACAGGGTAACACAACAAACCTATTTAAACACCTGTGGTAGTGTTACAAAGAGGTCTATGACTTATGCATGGCAAAACATTTGGCCTTATGTCTGTTTTAGAGACATGTTACAGGTCACTGATAAAGATCTAATTGTGTTCCTTTGGGAAAAATGTTTCATATTCACACTATAAATGTCTGTGTGTGGCAAAATCGTGATTAAAATTGAAATCGCAGTTTTGTTCAAAAAATCGTGATCGGTTTCTTTTGTCCATATCGCACAGCCCTAATTAAGACCACCAGTGGAACGATCTGAAACACACACACACACACACACACACACACACACACAGATCTGCCCACTCACCAGTAAAAGAGCCACCTTCTTCATAGTGCGATTCCCCATAGCTGATCATAAGAACTCCGACAAGAAAGAGAGCGCGAGCAGAAAAATGGAGAGAAAAATGGGATGAAAGAAAAGGACAGAGACGAAAGGAAGCAAGAAAGAGAGAAAGAGGAAAAGAAAGGACAAGAACGCTCGCTGCACAGCGATTCTGAAGACAAATCCGTGTCAGGTTTGCCTCGCTTAACGGCACAGAGACGGGTTTGTGAGCGCGTGCTCTCCGTTTCTGTCCCTCTCTCGCTCCTGTCATCTATTTTTCTCTCCCTCTATCCGGCGTTCACAGTCACTCCGCCTCCCTGAGGAAACTCCAGCAGCAAGTGACTACTCAGTGTAGAGAGGCCTTTCACAGACCCCCTGAAGACTCACAGACGTCACGACTCACTGGAAAGCATCTGTTACACGAGTAAGAGAATGTGTGTGTTGTCTCAGCATAAATTCTGCTTCTCCTGCACCTTCAGGGCAGCTGTGTGTGTTAAGGTCACGGCTCATCACTGGCGGCAATAAAACAAGCAGACTTTTGCCTTCAGGCCACACACACACAGTTATTCCTCTCCTGTGTTTAGCTATGCTAATGGTCCAGGTTTCTAGATAACAGTGTCATAAAGTGTCAGAAACCCCTTCTCTATTAGACACTGAAAGGGAAGTTAATAAGTCAACCTATAAGCTATTGAGCCCAGGTTAGTTAACGTTAGCATGAGTAATGCATATAAGCTAATATGAGGGATGTTATCCAGTTAGCATTAACAAGTAAAGTAATTACTTTATTAAGACAGCACGAATGAAGAGCAAATCTTATAGATCAAACACAGAGAAAACCCAACATGACTAAAGAGAAAACCTTAGCATGAATGGTTGAAAACATCACGATGAATACATTTCTAGAGAGCGTATTTCCTGACTGCTGCTACTTCATGTCATATAATGTCCTACAAACCTGATCTGTTTTGACCGGACTGTTCTCCTAAAACCACACAAAATCCTAAACATTAACCACACAACCCAGGTTTGTAGAAAGGACACTCAACATTACCTTTACGCTGTCAAAATAGCTACAACTACAGCTACAACACAGAGACAGAAAGAGTTTAACTGTTCATTAAGGTAATAAAATTGGTAAACAATGTAAACAACACATAGATTAGTCCATAAAGGCTGTCTGCATACATACTGTATGGTGATTGGGCCTCCAGGAAAACAGGTTACAGAGCTGTCAAGACCTTAAGCTCTTCTTCATTTTGAGAGTGTTATTAGTGCTGAGGCTGCCCCTGTGACCTAACTATCGCCATCAAGGAATCAGAAGTCATCCACCTTCTTTTTGGAGACTGTGAAACCCAGGCTTGGACAGAATCCGTGGAAGTGAAAGCACTGTGCCAAACAGCTATTAGGTCCTCAGTTTTAGTTCCTCTCTTAATCTCTACCATCTTATGGAAAACATTCAGAATTATACCTGCACCAGAAACTCCCAGACTCAACCAACAGCACTGACGTCATGGTTTACAAAGTGTTGTGAGCATCTAGCAATGAGGTTAACTGTATTAAACACAGCATCTCATGGAATTCCTGCAATTTGCCAAAAAAGACTCTAGGGGGCAGTACAAGATGCAATTCAGACACTACTGCACTATCACAGACACTATCACAGGAAGAAAACAGACTTAAGTCAAGACTTGCAAACTTTTCAACCTTTCTTAAAACTATTAGTAGTACTCTAGCAGATAGTTTGGTTACAAAGCAGAAAGCAGCTTGATTTCTTATTTGCAGAGTCCAGCAGGTACATCCCTCTTTGATAAACGGTCACTTGCACAGGCTCCCCCACAACCTTTACTGTTTATTTTATGCACCAACTCTTGCACTAGCACCTACTCAAATAGGCACTCGATGCCTAGGAAAAGCAGGTGGTGGCCTGGTGGTTAGAATCCTAGGTCATGGGTTTGAATCCCAGGACTGCTAGTGGCACCACTGAGGTACCCTTGAGCAAGGGACCGCCCTCACACACTGCTCCCCGGGCTCTGTGTTCCTGGCAGCCTGCAGCTTCATTTGGTGAATGGGTTAAACGCATTTCCTTTACTTAAGCATGCAGATAATACTTGCCTTCTCACAAGCCATCCTCAGGACCCTGCCTGCCCCCCTACAGTGATTTTAGAAACTTGGTATCCTGCCATCATCAGTGGGGGATCCAATACAATATACCTGTTACAAATTATATATACTTGACCACAAGCTCAACTGGGACCTGTGGACTGACTTTAAATACGACGGATATGATGGGATACGAGGGTTTCCATTTAAAGTCCACAATAAAACGCTTTAAACGTTTTACTATAATTTTACTGGAAGTGCTCGGATGGTTTGGCAGGGCTACCGAGGCACAGAAAAACAGTAAAGACAGTCAGCGAGGGATCTCCCTGCCAAGTATGGTACAAATCTACAGAGTCAGAATGATGAATAAGGGAAGCAACATTGTGGGTGACAAGAGGCACCTCCTTGCCTCTTCTTTTAAATTGCTGCCATCTGGGGGAAGATACTGCCCCCTCTATTCACTAAAGATTGATCCAGTTTTTATTTGCTCCAGAAACCTTTACATTTTCAAACCGGTAGCTCGTGTTGCAAAGAGAAGGATGTTCAGGTGGTCTGGCCAGTCTAATCTGTTGTAGCATGTGTGTGTCTGAATTAGATTTTCGATTCTGTGCCCGAACCCTAACCCGTGCCGGGCCGGGCCGTGATCAAGCATTTGTATTTTTCATCATTACTTAATTAGCCTATTTGGGAGGACCAGAGTGTCACTTTACGAAGGCACCCACAGTTGAAAACATGTGTTATAACGCCCCATGTATTAAAATCGGGCTCGGGCCGATAATTACAGGTAATGTGTCGGGCCGGGCTGGGCTTGGACACAAGGTGCACGGGCTCAGATAGGGTCAGGTTGAATTTTTTGGGCCCGATCTAAGCTCTGGTCTGAATGTGTCTATTGGTAATTCACATTCTGACCGATAGAGGGAGCCAAACACCACAGACTGAATCTTGCACTTGACTGAAAGGGCTTTAAATCCACACAGGGAACAAATGGAGGGAAACTTCCTCAAACCAGCATGAACACAAAACACAGTTTATCCACCCCATCAAGAAAACATCTTACATTTCGTGAGTAATAGACCAAAAGACATTCTGAAACATTAAATGGCCCTTGAAGAAATAAAAAAAAACCAAAATTGTGTGTACTGTTCTCTCCCAGGTCCACAAAGTCCATTTAAGGAAACTAATTTGCAAAAACAGCTCATTTCGAGTTCCATAATTTCGTGAGGTCACGAAAACCCAACATATGTACATGCATTCCCCAATTTGGCTTAACAGCAGCTAAGCTCTGCCCCTTCACACTGAAGTTTTAAGGACTGTTTCAAACCATAAAAACAGGGCTGCCAATCAGAAGAGAGGCCGTTTGTATATATATGCCTTAAAGGCAATGGGAACAACAACAATATGTTAAATTTCCAAAGAGCGCCTGTCAAATGCCATAAACATTAACAAAGTAGTTTACATTTACTCTTGTTTGAGAGTTGTGAAAACCTGTAAGATTTGTATAAATATATTACATTATGTATAATAAACGACTTGCTTTGTATGAATATTCAATTAATTGATTGCCATTTTTAACCGTTTTAGAGTACAAAAACAACAATGCACCTGTTTATCCAAAACACCTGTGCATCCAGAAATGGCTCTTTTGGTCAAATTTGGAGTCTTACTGCTACAGTCTAGAAATACAAGCAATCCAAGCTATTTTGTTCACCTCTGGTGTTTCAAAGGGTGGATCTTTAACAAATCAGTAACACTGAGGTTTCTTTCACTTCACAAGGAGACGGTTAGCTCTGTTTTCAGTTCAGGCTTGTCGTCTAGAATGAAATGCTCTTCTTTGTGCCTGTCTGGGTGAATCACCTGGATATCTGGAATTAGCCTGCAGACGCCGTAACATTCAGTGAGACTGTAAACAACGTAAGCGTGTCTCTCACTTGTAGAACGGTCAGTACTGCTTTCATGAATAGTTCATAGAGATCAGGAACTGCAAAACAAACTCGCCCTGTTCCTCCTCAGTACCCGTCAGTCTCTCTCCGCGCTCAGAGCTAAACACGCCCCCCTTTGGAGTGTCAGGGCTCGTCTAAGCAGATGTCTGGTGCAAGCTGTTGCTTTCCAAAAAAATAAAAAATAAAAAGCAGCTCACAGAGAGTTCAGTGGGGAGGAATAGTTGGGTGGGAATTGGCACAGAAGCGAAATAACGGTATTTAGGCCATGACACAATACACTGTTGATGCTTTGACATGTAGAAGTCTCTGGAGCCATCTTAATGACTGCAATTTCATTTCCAATTTTCACTGTGAAGCAAAAGTACGTCTTACACCATGCTGTGGACAGCTGAAGCAATGATCAATGATCAGTGTAGACTTCTGTCTCGAATGAAAGGATTTCAAATAATCACATTTTTATTTAAACAAACACATCTGATATTTGACAACTGATCCTCATATTTATCTTAAAAAGGGAACACATTTTTGACTAAAAAATTAACTGGTTAATATTAATGACTGGTTGTATAACCGGTATCGCCGACGCACTGTTCATATCGCCCGGACCCTAACAAAGAAGCCAAGCTGGCTGACACAACTAAAGTGAGATATGAACCACAACGGCGTTCTTACCTGAGGATGCGTTTGATGAGAGGAGGATGAGCTTTGGTTCTGTCGTCCTGAGGGGTGGTCCGTGTTATCATTAGGGTCCGACACGCTGGTCCTGAGTGAAGGAGACTGAAGGCCTTCTTCTTCTTCCTCCTCCTCTTCTCCTTCTTCGTCCTCCTCCCTTCCACTGTCCTCCGAAGGCTCAAACTCATCGCTCTCCTGGTCCATCTCCTCCTCCACCTCTCTTTCTCCCTCCTCCTCTTCCCCCGGCCTGCCGCCGTGCTCCTCGGGCTGGAGACCCACTCCTACCTGCCCTTCTCCTCCGCTGTTATTGTTCTCCTCCTCCTCCTCCTCCTCCTCCTCCTCTTCATCGTGTCGCCTCCGTCTCTGTCGTCTCTGTCTCTGCTCCTGCTCCCACATCCACTGGGCTCCTTTCTCCTCTCCGATCCCATCCTCTCCTCTCCTCCTCCCCTCTTCCGCTCTCTCGTTCTCGCCCGCGGACGGGTCCCTCCCGGAAGGCCACGGTTCCTCTGCCTCTTCTTCTCCTTCTTCTCCCTCTTCCACCTCTCCGGAATGTTCCCTCTCCTCCTCCTCGTCCTCCTCGTCCTCCCCCTGCCCTCTCCTCCTTCGCTGCCGTGGTTCCCGGGGTTGGTGGCCTTCCAGGTTGACGTGGTGCGGGTGTGGATCAGGCTGGCCCGGAGGCCGCTGCTGCTGCTGCTGCTGCGCCGCCCTGCTGCCGCTGCCCCCCGACAGCAGATCCTGGTTCATCTCCAAAAGCCAGCTTGCTACCTCCTGAACCTTCGCTAGGCTGTCAGAGGAGGACAAGGACTTCCCAACATTCTGAAAGGAGAAGGAGAGAAGACATTTCCAGTGTTAGACGCGTCTTCCTTTCTCTTTTGCTGCATTTTAACGTAGTAACTGTATCATGCCTACGCCTAATAATACACGACAGAACTGACTATTGTGGACCATAAATAAACAAAATGAATGTAAACGAGTTAAAAACAATTATGTGATGCAAGAGAGAAAGGTGAAAGGGGGGAGATAAAAGGGGGAAATTGAGAAGAAAGAAGATAAACAGTGAGAAGAAAGAAAAGGAATGAGAAATAGGAGAGGACAACGAATAAGACGATAAGAGAGTGAGGAAAAAAGAAAGGAGATAAGGAGAGAGTGTGAGTGAGAAGATGAAAAGCAACAGTGAAAAAGACTGCGTGAGAGGAGAGGAAAGAAAAGGGGAAGAAAGGGGAGGAAGAGGGGAGAAAAGAGAAAAGGAAAAAGTTAAGCCTAAGAGTGAAAGAACGGTAAAAAAAAGAGAGGGGAGGAAAGAAAATGCAAAGGAAGAGTGGGAGTGAGGAATGGGAGAGGACGAAGAATAAGAGGATAAGAGGAGCAAGAACGGGGGAGGAGAGAAGGCAAGAGAAAAGATAAGGAAAAGGCCGGAGTCAAAGCAGCATGAAGAAGGGGAGGAAGAAGGAAAGACAGTGAGAGGAAGAGAAGATGAAAGAAAACGCATGAGAATAGAAGACAGAGAAAGGGGGAAAAAGAGGAACAGTGAATGAGAGAAGAGAAAGAAGAGTACGGGGGAGACAGAGGAAGAAAGATGGAGAAGAAAATGGGGAGAGAGAGAGGTTAGCTTTATCAGTCTCTCTCCTGAGTGTTAAAGCTGTGCTGAAAGAGGGAATAACCCTCATCTTTTATTCATGCTTCCCCAAAATAAAACAATGGACATTAGCATTTCTGCAGGCCGAGCTGCAATACGAGCCACTTTCACACAATAAACCTCATCAGTGTTTGGCAATGGATCATACAGGCAGGGCCTTGGACCACTAAAGAAACGCATTAGAGACATCCAGCAATAACGGCTTACTGCTGCTCTTACAGAACTATTCAGCTCCGAGGGTCTTAACACACGGATAGGGATACATCAGAGAACGCCGTTTTGGTGTTGGGAGGGTTTCCCATCCACCTTAGCCATTATCAAAGCGTTTTCAGGGCGTGGAGAATCAGAGACAGTGGGAAAACGGCTATATGCTGAATTTTTCTTTCAAAGTCACTGGTTGCGGTTTTGGATGGTTGGGAAATTAAAGCCTGAGACCCAAATGGACCCAATTTGGGCCGACTGCAATTGCTGGGGTGGTGGTGGCCTAGTGGGTAGGACACTTGCCTCTGGACCAAGAGGTCATGGGTTTGAATCCTGCCTTCAGCACATCACCACTGGGTCGCTGAGCAAGACCCTTAACCCCAAGTTGTTCCAGGGAGACTGCCCCCTATAGTTAGGGAATGAAAGTCGCTTTGGATAAAAGCATCTGATAAATGTAGACGCTAAATTTGAAATGTGAAGCGGCTCCATGCACTAAGAGAGCTGAATTATGAAACCCAAGGTTTGCAGCTTTACCAAGTTACTAAAAGCTTGACTTTGACTGAAAAGGTTCTGGTGAAATTTATCCACTATTTACTAGATGTATCACTACATTATCGATGTACTAACACACTCCCGAATCCCACTTTATTTTGTCTGTTTTGCCAGGCCTCATATGGCTCAAGTAGCAGAAATATAGTAAGTAGTCAATGATAAAATGGCAGGTGTTAATGTTTTCAATTCCAGTTACAGGACCTCCAAACAGCTGCTCAGCTTGCCAACCAAACGCCTTCTAGAAGCCAGAACGCAAACAAACTGGCTCTAAGTAGCCAAAATGCTGACCAATCGGCTCCCAGCAGCCAGAACGTCGACCCAATTGGCTCCCAGCAGCCAGAACGCCGACCCAATCGGCTCCCAGCAGCCAGAACGCCGACCCAATCGGCTCCCAGCAGCCAGAACGCCGACCCAATCGGCTCCCAGTAGCCAGAACACCAACCCAATCGGCTCCCAGCAGCCAGAACACCGACCCAATTGGCTCACAGTAGCAGGGTTCAGGTAACAGGGTTGAATGTTTAAATGTACATTTTTCATAACCTGTAAGGGACAACTAAAAAAAAATGCTAACACAGAACGGCACATTAATGTAAAATAATCTGATATGTGAAGTAGTTATTGATTATATTTGAACTTGGAGTCATTATAGTGGACTGGGACAGTTTTCTAAGTGTTATACTTCATATAAAACACACGTCGTACCTTCACTTTACTATGAAAATGCAGTATGAGTGGGATGCAAATAGCACCCCAGGTACAGAATGATCCAAAAGTAATCCAAGAGTCTGACAGCAGGGGGTGTCGTTGTATTAAACATATACCAACTGCTACGTTAAGGCAATTTTACAATCTGTAAGCGCTATAATGCGATCTGAATGGGTTCTGGCAGGGCTTGCACTAATTGGCTGCCCTATATGTGAGCTGCACAGCGTTTTGCAAATTATTGTCTCTCTCTTGTGTTAAAGCAGGCGTCAGTGTTTACAGGAAGCAGAACTATTGTGGTCATGAACGGAGGAAAAAAACAACATGGGAGTGAATTTGGGGAACAGCAGTCAGGGGAACTTCTTTCCTCTCCAGATATCAAATCACTTTTTCAATTGTCAACTCACATTACTGGTACAGTACATATGAGTGAAATTCTTGTGTACAAGCCTCTGTGGCATACAAATAAAGGAAATAAAGAATAAGAATAATATGCACATGAATACATATGCATACAAGGTACAAGAATAAATATGTATTTATACATACACATCTACATATATCTCCAGTACGTGTATATACACAGTATAAAGTGCAATATGTGAAACTCATGCTTTCCAGCCTTACCAGCAAAAACTTACCAGCAACTAATCTGCACAATGCAATTTCACAAAGTCTAGTTACCTAGCTGACAATTCACCCGTTAAACAAAGCAGCCTCATCACAACTGCCCCTCTTGAGAGATTTGGTAAATGGCACCACTGTTTAAGTTAAATTGCTATAGGCTAAATAAAGAATTATATGTGAATGCGCTGGTGTTGGGAGTGCAAGTTTAGCGTATTAAGCTCAGAACTGGAGCCACAAGACTAACATTGCTAACAGAGATGGGCCTGATCCGATATGATATCGGGTCCGATATAGCCGTAAATCTGATATCGGGCGGTCAGCCCCGATCTCTATATTCCAGTTTGCAGCTTGTGCTGGATCTTAAACTCGACGTTGTGCAATATGAGATGCATCAGCAGACAACGCAAAAGCAAAAGGAATATAAGAGAAGACTCTTAGCTCTCCCTCAATACCTCTTTGGGGTTCTTTCAGGGGCTATTCTGTGTGTTTAGTTGTCTGGTTTTGCCCTCTCCCCCTCTCTCTCTCAAAACACGAGGCTAAAATTTGGCATCTCGTAACTCGGCCCATCCACCTTAAATACAGAAACGGTTAGATTACACTCTGCCCATGTCGTGTCTCCGAATTCACGTAATTTAAAATGTATTCATTTTCGTCAGTATGTACAGCAGTATTTTGTCCATATTGCACAGCCCAAGTTTGCACATTGTTTATTTTTTTGCAGTGAAAAGGTTATTAGGAAGAGTTTTATCCAGTATAAGGTCACAAAAAAGGTATGACTGCATTAGTACTTCGCTGATAATACCAAGTTACAGTGTCAGTAAAGAATGAGGTGTCATTTAGAATCAAGACTTAATGAACGACTGACTAAACATGAACAGGTAAAAGTGAAAACCACTGCTGTACTTAAAAACCTGTGTGAAAGGCGTATAAAGCACTAATTGGAGCTCTAATGGCACGTTGCAACTGAGGAAGGTCAGTGAGGGACATGACTCACTGTGCTGTGACGCCTCTATAGCTGTATTAGATAATGAACCTGAAGAGAGAGAAGCTGATTAAGGTAATGGAGGCCTGCAGAAGAGACGGATGAGGCACCTCAGCTCACTTTGTGTCCGTGTTTGTGTGAGACAACGGCAGGTTAATGAAAGGTGCAGCAGGGAAGAAAGGCTGAGGAAGATACAGAATAAAATGATACGAGTGGTGAATGGTTTGGAGGCAGGGGAGTTGGATTAGACTAGATCTGCTAAAATGAAGATTCATCTTAAAAGAATATTTACAAACCGACCCTAACCTGTCCATAACTCCAAATATAGTTGAGGGGGGCCGCAGTGGCATTTAGTGTACCCAAAGGGGGGCTTACGACTACAAAAACGACTACAAAAACGACTACAAAAACGTTGAGAAGTGCTCCTCTAATATGCTTGTTTATGTAGCACAGTTCCAGAATGTCTAGAGCAGTCGACCAGTGCTGTATCGCAACTTTAGAAAGGTTCTACTTTTTGCTGTAATAATGAAATGCTCTAATCTGCATTTTGTAAATAATAAATTCTTTACAAAACTGGTATATGGAAGTATTTAATACATCACATGAACATTCATGAGAACTACTACCTCAATTCTAAGCAAAAAAAAAAGAAAATCTAGTTTTATAGGGCAATGTGGCACTAAGGTAAGTAGAGAGGCAACGATATCAGAACTGCAGGTGGATACATTCACTATATGGACAAAAAGTATTGGGACACACCCGTTTTTCAGATTTTGGGCTACATAGGTCCTTCATGCCGTGCTTTTAACTTTATGGACCCAGTTTGAGAAAGAACCTTTCCAGCATGACTGTGTCCCAGTGCACAAAGTAAACTCCATAAAGACATGGCTGGATGAGTTCGCTGTAGAAGAACTTGACTGGCCCATACAGAGTCCTGACCTCAACCCCATCCAGCACCTTTGGGATGAACTGGAACGGAGATTGTGATCCAGACCTTCT
>JBBPCY010000082.1:628683-642982 GCA_037974405.1 Brachyalestes nurse
GACTGATCGACTCCATGCCACGCCGCATTGCTGCAGTAATTCAGGCAAAAGGAGCCCCAACTAAGTATTGAGTGCTGGACATGCTCATACTTTTCATGTTCATACTTTTCAGCTGGCCAAGATTTCTAAAAATCCTTTCTTTGTATTGGTCTTAAGTAATATTCTAATTTTCTGAAATACTGAATTGGAGTTTTCATTAGTTGTCAGTTATTATCATCAAAATTAAAAGAAATAAACACTTGAAATATATCAGTCTGTGTGGAATGAATGTATACATTATACAAGTTTTACTTATTGAATGGAATTAGTGAAATAAATCAACTTTTTGAAGATTTTCTAATTTTATGACCTGCACCTGTATATATACACAATCCCACACCCTCAGACTGCTGTACTCATTTCTAACATGGGAAAATCAATAGATGACTAAAGTTCAGGAAACAGTAGAAGTTGCTGATTTTTAATATGACTGTTAATACAGAAATTGACCATTTTTTGCTATTTAAGCCTGGAACAAACAGACAGAATCTATATATCTATTAACTAAATTAATTGGCCCATTTCCTTTTCGTTATTGTGTACACAAATGCATCAAATGACTGGCAAATTTTACTCCTGGAATCCAGATAATTTTGGATTGAATTTACCTTAAACTGATGTAAAATATAGTATAAGGAGGAATAAAGTTGTGGTTAGATAGTAAAAAACAGTCATACATACAAATGAACTGTCTTTTACTAAACAACAATACCTCTGTAATATCGGGTCACCTTCCATTTTCAGTTTATCTTCAATTTGCTTACATTAATACGTCAGTTCCACTGAATAACATGGAGCGGAAAAGGTGTGAGCTCACCAATGGAAAGAATGTCAGCAATGGTAGATAACGCTCTGTCCACACTGTTATATGCCTCAGAATATGAACAAAATTATTAACCACAAAATGGTCAGTTTTACACACATGACTGATGGATTATTCATAAAACCACCACTGCCAACAAAACCACATATTCTCCCAAATAGTATGAGGTTTTGTGACAGAATTAAAGTAATTTTATTCCAAATCATATTCCAAATAATATCAGGACATTTTACATATTGTAAGCATTGATTTTTAATAAACAAAAAATTGTGATGTTTTGACAAACTATAAAAATATAACCCCTAATGTCAACAACATTATGTTGCAATGATTAATATATACATATTAATAAAGGCAAATTTACTTTAATGATGAGTAATCCCAATGGCCAGGATAATGTACGAGCAATAAGAACAGAAATAAATAGAAATAAATCTGTGATCAAGAAAAAAACCCTCAAATTGATCTTACATATTTTACCTTTAACTTGTGTTGCTCCTTGTTTAAGCTGTTTTAGTTTTAGAAAAATTAACTTTTCTGGGGTAAACCATGACTGTTTTTTTAATATTGCACAATTGTGACATGCCCCAGAGCTATATTTTTAGATATTACTTCTTTCAGCTGTATAAGATGCTTTTGATGGAATGCATCAACAAATCATTGGTGAACAATGCCTTTCAACTGAGACAAAGAACAAAACCAAAAATGTGGCTAGACTTATGAGGCTGCAGGATGGTAAATGACAGATGAATAGCAGTGATGTCTTAACCAGAGCTATTGGGAAACATTTCAAATTCCTAGTCACGTCACTTTCATCAAGACTTATAAGTAAGCCTGCTGCAACACAAGCGTTGCTACATGTGTGCATCATCATACTGTTAGATCAACCTGCTTCAGAGGAAATATACCCACAATTTATCAGAGTGAAGGAAGGAATTAGGTGAGTTTGATATTTTCATTTTGATATTTGAATGTGAGAGTTATTAAATTGTTATTAAATGTATATTTACAGTTACAAAAACTCTTATTAAAATGTATAGGCCTGTTTCTGTTACTTTTGCCTGTGTATGAATCCGAGATTTTATTTCCACAAGCTAGGGGTGGGTATATCATAATCTAAATTATAACATATCTTTCCGTATATCTGTATATACTTAGTTATTATACATTTATAAATAATTCATATTTATAAATTGCCCATCTCACTTGAAAATGATTTTTAGAAAAAAAAACCAGAACAACTAAATCATGTTCCTTCATTTCATCCCTTGCATACGTAGCACCTAAATAACCATGGAATGCCATGCAATCTTAGTAGACAGTGCACTACAAACCTGTATTTACTGGTAGGACTGGAAAAGAAAAAATGGCTTTATCCATTTCATAAATATTGGTACCCATGGTGGAGAGACAATAAGTTAATCTTTGTTGGTTAATTAGCTCACTATGAAAAAAACACCTGACCACAAATTAAATCATATGTTTTAACAATGTCTATCAAGGGCGCAAGTCATTACCAAGCTGAATATACATCATGTGTCTATGCTAAATCAGTTGCTAAATGAGGTAGATGTGATACAAACCAAGATCAGTATCAAACAAAATATTATGTCATGCTAATCTTGTGGAGTTTGCTCTGGCATTGTGATTAACTCAAATCAGGTCAAATTAAAATAGCTAATAAATGATTTATTTTTTAAATCTACAGTAACCATGGCCAGATATATATTCATATCTAGTTATTCATGAAATAACATTTGCTCACTAAAAATCATATAATCATTTAATTGGTTTATAGCATGACTGCCATGGAGGTTTACAGTTTACTGTGCATTGGAAATGTCAAATTTTACCTCACCAAACCAAAGCCTGACATTAATATTGTCCCATTATTTGTGAATATCTGAGTTATATGAGTTACTGATCCCTAATATATAGTAAAATACATAATATCTCTTAAAGATGCGATTGGAAATCATCAGTGATCAAGATGAATGGGAAAGCTTTTACTTCCATATGTCTGATAGTAGGTAAGTGCAATTCAAAAGATATTAATTTTTAGTTCACATTAAAGCTGATCACAAAAAAATGTTTAACATTTTCAAATGTTTTTTTTTTCAAACAGCCACATTAAATGCTGTTGTTACACAAGAGCTAACAACAGCTTACACAGATGTTTCCCTCAGTAGTTCACCCGCAGCTTTGGAAACAAATTTCACAACTTCATCGCTCAATAGTGAATTGTCTACAACTATTACAGAAGAGTTTACAACAGCTTCCAATGTGGAATCCAGTGCGCCTTTAACTGTGGAATCCAGTACTCCTGTAACTGCTGAATCAACTACAGCTGTCGAACCAGATTCTACAACAGTTTTCATCGTGGAATCCAGTACTGCTGCATCTGCCAACCCAACTACAGCTTTATTAGAAACAAGTACAGAGGAAACTATCCAATCAACTGCAGTTCTTACAACACAGCTTACAACAGTTGTCACAGCTGAATCAAGTACTGCTGATACCACTGAATCAACAACAACTTTACCAGTAGAACCTACAACAGTTTCCACAATTGAAACAAGTATTGATGCAACTACAGAATCAACTACAGTTATTACAGAAGTCTCTCCAACAGTTTCCACTGTTGAATCAAGCACTGTTTCAATTCCTGAAGTAACAACCATTGCACCAGACTCTGCCATCACTGATTCAAGTACTCCATCAACTACAGCTAGAACAGTTTCAACTGTCGAATCACCATCAACTTTAACAGCAGAACCAACAACCGTTTCCACATTAGAATCAACCACAGTTTCAACTGTTGACTTAACTACATCATTAATCATGGAACCTACAACAATGTCTTCTTTGGAACCAAGTACAGCTTCAATAGCTGAATCAACTACAGCACTAACAGCAGAAACTACAACCATTTCCACACTGGAATCGAGCATAGTTTCAATTCTTCAGTCCACTACAGATATTGCAACAGAATCTTCTACAGTTTCCATGACTGAATCAAGTACTGTCTCATCTGCTGAATCTACTATGGTTATTACAGAAGAATCAACAACAGTTTCCACTGTAGAACCAAGTACTGCTTCAACTTTTGAATCACCAACACCTTTAACAGCAGAACAAACAACCATTTCCACAGTAGAACCAAGCACGGTTTCAACTTTAGACTCAACTACAGCATTAACAGTGGAACCTACAACAATGTCTACTTTGGAACCAAGTACAGCTTCAACTGCTGAATCAACTATAACATTAACAATGGAACCTACGACAGCGTCTACACTAGAATCAAGTACAGCTTCAGCTGTTGAATCAACTACAGCTATTACAACAGAGTTTACATTAATGTCCACCGTTGAATCCAGTACAGCTTCAACTACTGAATCAACAGCTGTAACTGGAGAACCAACAACAATTTCCACACTGGAATCAAGTACTGCTTTGACTGTTGCATCAACTACATCTTTAACAGCAGAACCAACAACAGTGTCTACAGTGGAATCCAACCCTGCTTCAACAGCTGAATCAACTACAGTGTTAGCAGCAGAATCTACAACAGTTTCCACAGTAGAATCAAGTACTGCTTCAACTGTTGAATCAACTACTGCATTAACAGTGGAACCTACAACAGTTTCCACAGCGGAATCAAGTACTGCTTCAACAGTTGAATCAACTTCCACATTAACAGCAGAACCTACAACAGTGTCCACAGTGGAAACAAGTACAGCTGCACTTATTGAATCAACTACAGTGTTAACAACGGAACCTACAACAATTTCCACGGTGGAAACAAGTACTGCTTCAACTGTTGAACCAACTTCCACATTAACAGCAGGACCTACGACAGTGTCCACAGTGGAATCAAGTACAGCTTCAAATGTTGAATCAACTTCCACATTAACAGCAGGACCTACGACAGTGTCCACAGTGGAATCAAGTACTGCTTCAACTGTTGAACCAACTACTGCATTAACAGTGGAACCTACAACCGTGTCCACAGTGGAATCAAGTACTGCTTCAACTGTTGAAACAACTTCTACATTAACAGCAGGACCTACGAAAGTGTCCACAGTGGAATCAAGTACTGCTTCAACTGTTGCATCAACTACTGCATTAACCGTGGAACCTACAACAGTGTCTACATTGGAATCAAGTACAGCTGCGATTATTAAATCAACTACAGCTTTAACAGCAGGCCCTACAACAGTTTCTACCATCGAATCAAGTACAATTTCAGCTGTTGCGTCAACTACAGCTACTACTGCAGAATCCAGAATGATATCCACCACTGAGTCAAGTATTGCTTCAACCACTGAATCAACTACAATTTTAACTGCAGAGCCAACAACCACGTCCACAGTGAAATCCAATACAACTGTTGAATCAACAACTTTTACAGCACAATCTACAGTGATTTCTACAGTACAATCAACTACTGGTTCCATATCTACAGTTGCCACATCAGAACCAACATCAAGTTCTGTTTTAGGATCAACAACAGGTATCACACTGGGATCAATAAATTATATGCTTCAACTAATCACATAGTATTGTCAAGATTAATATGCTGAAATTCTATTATATTTGCTTCAAATTCCTCTTATTGTTCTTTTTTCCTTTCAGCAGTGAAATCCAATACAACTGTTGAATCAACAACTTTTACAGCACAACCTACAGTGATTTCTACAGTACAATCAACTACTGGTTCCATATCTACAGTTGCCACATCAGAACCAACATCAAGTTCCATTTTAGGATCAACTACAGGTATCACACTGGGATCAATAAATTATTTGCTTCAACTAATCACATAGTATTGTCAAGATTTATATGCTGAAATTCTATTATATTTGCTTCAAACTCTTATTGTTTTTTTTCCCTCTCAACAGTTTTTACAACATCAGTTCAGCTTGTCATACGACGTATTACCTTTACCACCAGTGAAACATTTTCTAATGAACTATTAAACTCAACTTCAGAAGCTTTCATCACAAGAGCTGAACGTGTGACATCACAGGTATGCCCCATGTGTTGGGAAATATAAACAATCTCTAACTGTATCTTATAAGTTAATTAGTAACAAAAATCATGTTCACATGATTATATGATTAACTATGTGCTTGTTTATTTGATGGAATTGTAAATGTCATATTGAATGCTGACTTGTTTTTTGGGTTTTTTTTACAGTTTTATCCAATACTTAAAGCTGCCTTCAGTGCCTTTATCAGATTAACAGGCATAACATTCCAGTGAGTATCAGACATGCTGAATCTGAATCAAGTTTTATAGTCTATAGCAGTATTATATATTACATCTAAAACACAATCCTTTTTATATCCAGTTTTGCTCACATGGCTGATAACTGCTTTTTGTTTGAACAGGGCAGGATCAATCATTACAAATGTGAATTTGGAATTCAGTGATAATGGAAATGTGCCCAATGATACTACAATCGTTGAAACTGTGCTCAGAGCAAACACAAGCTTTAACATTACAAGTGCTAGTGGTGAGTACAATGCACCACGCTACTCATCAACAAACAGAGCAGCTAGGTCAGAAACAGAAAAAAACTAATGGACAAAAGAAGTAAATGAAAAAATATATAACATACATGAATGTTTTTAACATCCACTGCTACTATTAATTATGTATAATAATATTGATATTAATTTCATTTTAGTCACATGATTAATATTTTTCTTTACGTATCAGTAATAGGAACAACGACAAGCTCAGCTCTGACTACAGCTTCACCAACAGCTACAGCTCAGGTTCCAACAACCTCATCAGTTACTACAGCTGCAATTACCACCATGACAACTACAGTTGCCCTTGCAAGCACAACTCAAACCCCAGCATCCACAACTCAAATCCCAGCATCCACAACTCAAATCCCAGCATCCACAACTCAAATCCCAGCTTCCACATCTCAAATCCCAACAACAACAACCCAGACCTCAGCAAGCACAACTCAAATTCCAGCAACCACAGCTCAGACCCCTCCCAG
This sequence comes from Brachyalestes nurse, assembly GCA_037974405.1. Taxonomy (NCBI): domain Eukaryota; kingdom Metazoa; phylum Chordata; class Actinopteri; order Characiformes; family Alestidae; genus Brachyalestes; species Brachyalestes nurse. Next base: position 635,568 of record JBBPCY010000082.1, read on the forward strand.
CACAACTCAAACCTCAGCAACCACAGGCTCACCTATAACCACTGCTGAGGTTCCAACAACAGCTACAACTTCGTCAACCAAACTTCAGTCTCCAACCTCTATAATAACTTCAACAGCTAATCCAACAACTACTGTTACGTTAAATACAATACCAACTACCACAACCACTGCTCCAACAACAACCCCGAAAACTACCACAACCGCAACAACACCACCACCAATAACTACCACAACAGCAACAACAAAAATACCGACAACTACCACAACAGCAGCAGCAACAACAACAACTACTAAGGCAACAACTACAACAACTACACCAAGAACTACCACAACAACAACAACAACAAAAATACCGATAATTACCACAACAGCAGCAGCAACAACAACAACTACACCAAGAACTACCACAACAACAACTACTACGACTGCAAGAACTACAACAACTACACCAAGAACTACCACAACAACAACAACTACTACGACAGCAAGAACTACAACAACTACACCGAGAACTACCACAACAACAACAACTACTACGACAGCAAGAACTACAACAACTACACCTGCACCAACACGTCCCCTACCAGCCGTCGGGCTGCTGATTGTCATCCAAGAAGTGTACGTGGTAGCACTGAGTAACTCTCAGAGTGCGGAGTTCCAGGTCCTGGCTGTTACAGTGGTTACATCAGTGAGTGTCAGACTAATAATAGATCTATTCTTTGAAATGCCGCAACATCACTAGTAATGTAACATAAAATATGAACCTTCTAGTTAGGCTTTTCAGGGCCAAAAAAACAGAATGATTAACAAATATAAGTGAAATGTTTCAGCATTGTAATGATAACACTGGTCAACAAAAAAAACCACTACAAAACCCACATAAACTTATCTCTTATGATTTTGACCTGTTGATCTGTTGAATTTCTCTTTAGTTCAACCTGATCTACAAAGCACGATATGGAGCCCTCTTCGTCAGGACCGTTGTGTTAGCGTTCAGGTAAGATGACTTTTATTTCAAATGTATCCAATAGGACATTGCAGTAAGACCAGACATGCAGGTTTAGTACTGATGAAAATAAGAAGACATGGTCAAAAGTAGAGATCCTCTGTCCTTCACAGACCCGGGACCACACGTGCCCAAAACGTAGAAGCAGATGTCCAGCTTATCTTCAACGAGAACTCCACAACCGCCATTCCACCCACTACTGAAGTTGTGAACATTCTGAAAGAGGCTGTCTCAAATCCAAGCTCGGGTTTCAACCTGACACTGGACATCAACTCCATTACTGTTACCAGTAAGTTGAATGTAGACTGCATATTGGAGCAGCTGATGACCTAGCAGTTATGGAGCTGCCCATGTGATTGGAAGGTCATGGTTTCAAATTCCAGGCACACTTCTCCCTGGGCACTGTGTCGCTGGCTGCCCACTCAATCACTTGATTGAATTTCAGAGAACAATTTCGTTCACACTGTGTGGTGTGATGTGTTCATGTGTAATAAATGGATACAATTCATTGTCCAGACTTGTAAGTTTTTTGAACAGGCAGCTGCTTTAGATGCTATGTTTTGTGAATTTTAGAACTTTGCAAATGTCTGGCTGGTGTCACAGTTTGTACTGTGTGTCCATAAATCACAAGTTCAGTCTGACTAACAGTAACTCTTCATCTTCAGCTTGATGAAATTTGCGACGTTATATTTCCAGGTGTCCCCCAGACTGTCGCTGTGATAATCCTAACAAATGGCACTTTTGTTGCGGATCTCTCAAACTCCAGCTCAACATTATTCAAAAACAGGTCATCAATCATCAAACAGGGGGTAAGTATGACATCAGCCCTCAGTGGTTTCAGAATAGGCTACATGTGTGTATCCCTTTTAAACACTTATTTCTTCTTTTATCTCACAGCTCGAGCCTTTTTTCACTGCTGATTACCCTTCAGCATTTAGCAGCTTGACAATATCAAATTTCAGGTAATTATTGTGTCCCCTAGACAACCAAAAGGATTCAAGAGTTGTGCTAGCTTGCATTACAACCCATTTGTCGCAAAAAGCTCAGTTACCTCTGCCTTTTATCCTCACTCTCTTTATGTTTACCCATCCAGTGATGGAGGTCTCAGCTCTACTGGCATAACAATGATCCAGAACTCTATGGACTTGGCATTCGGGGCCTCTGCTCCAGTACCCAACAGCACCCAGATTGTACAAACTATAATTAGGGCAGCTAAAAACAACACCCTCCCCTTCCAGATCTTCACCTCAAAAATCATAGTGAATGGCACTGGTAAGTATTTTTACTAGGTTTCAAGCACATATCAAGGATCTCTGTGCATTGTGTTATAGTAATGTGACTGATTTCAAATGATAATGCAATAGGTGCATTTGCCTTGTTTTCAAGTAAATGGAGCATTCAGTTTGTGGTAGAGTTGCCTCTATCTGTCTTCATCTTGTAATTGGAACTGATTCTAGTTTAGAACAGCAGTTCCCACACCCAGTCTTGGGGACCCACTGCCCAGCTTAGGCTCAACAATTAGAAAGATAAGAGATAAGATACAATAACGCTATAGTAGTCCCAAAAGAGGTTACATTTTAATTGTTACAGCAGCAAAGTGGGCAGTACAAAAGTAGAGCAGCAAAACTAATAGAATAAAAACTACAATATTACAGAGTAATAGAAAAAAAACCTAACACTGTACAAAATATATAACGTAAATATATATTTATGTATGTACACAGTTCACTGCCCCTACTGATCCAGTTCATAAGCTAGTTATCAAGGCCTTTAGGTGTGTCAAAGGCAGAGAATACCTGCAACTGTGCTGGGCAGTGAGTCCCATGGACTAAGTTTAGGAACCCCTGGTTTAGATCGATAATATATATAATGAAAAATACATTGCATAAAATTGTCTTTGAACAAGATTACAAAATAGCTTTTTGCCATCCTGTTATTTATTTCTAATCATTTTCTAATTTGTCTTTCTAATTTGCAACACAGTAATATCTAGTGGAGTCAGCAATAAGATCAGCATGCTCACATCATCCTTCATGGTGGCCATGTCACTTCTGCTCACATGGTCCAGCTGAAGCTAACTATTACCAACACTCAGAAGGAGAGACTTCAGCCCATATTCGCCAAAGCTTTCAATGTCAGTACGTGGATTAAATGGACTTAAAAAGGGAGCTTGTGTGATTTGAAAATGATTATTAAATATTGTATTGGGTTCATCCTAATGAATAAAATGTATTATTATTTATTATTATTATCCTCTAGAGCAATTCCTAAATGCTGTTTTTCAGTACATATTGATTACTGTCATGCTTCCTAAGTAAGCCTTTTCAAATATGCAACTTAACTGCACAATTTCATTTAAGTTATTGCAGGCACAAAGAGATGTATTGCATTTAAAAATATGTAGCAATGGCTTTATGTTAATAACATGTATTATAATTATTAAATTATTCTGAAGAAGATACAAGAGTTGCTTCTTTAATATCATCTACATCTGGGATGTAAGCCCCATGTCACACCTTTAGATTCAATGTCATCACTCACGTCCAAAAATAGTTATGCTTTCAGTTAGTCAAACAAATTCAGTAACATTATACTTAGCATATTCTTACAATCATTCACACAAACTCATATACCAGCCATCACACTACACTTCCTCACAGTGGCAAAGTAGTTCAGCCAGTTTCTGCCATGTTGACATTATCTAACATACCAAATCCCACATAGATACTATCCCTCAGACTCTACAGATAATTTCTTAATTTGTAATTAATGCTATAATCCAATCAGTCTGATGTTCTGTAAATTTTCTTCAGCAAAATTTTCTTTTTCAAGATTACACAAACTATATCCTGATTACATTATTTAAAAAAACCCAAAAAATAAAATAGAAAAAAAGAGAGCGCTCAAAATGAAAACAGATATGTCTGCTGGAATAGCGAAATGACTCCGGTATCATATGTCATAGTGCTCAGATGATTCCTTTACAAGCACAAAGGATGCCTGTGACCTTTTTAGATCATAAAAGTGTTAAATGCCCTTGTTTCACCTGTTAGAAGCAGAGATGGAGCTCTCTCTAATCAGAAACACTTCGTTGTTGAAAGAAGGCGCCATCTACAGGAGATATTACTTCAAGTAATTAAATGATCGTCATATCATTATATCTGAGTGAGATAAGGAACAATGAGACCTTGACACTACTAGTTAAGAGACAGGGCATGGAGGCCAAAGGAAAGGAGTAATAGCATTAAAATGAATAACCAAGGGCAAAGAATTGTGTGGGGAAGGGTATGGACATGTTCTGACGAATATCCAGTAACAGCTGAATTGGTCCTATCAATTATTTGAACCAATAAAAAATTTAAATAAAACTGCTGTTTTTTGTCAGTATTTGGAACACAAACGGTTTACAGTTCTGTTTCTCTACTGAAAGTCCTGTCTTGATAACCTAGTAGCATTTTAGGACTGGCTGTGTCCTTTCCTGCTCACGTGTGATTGGCTGAAGCTCTATCTGGCTTTAAGAACCTCCAGAGCTCAGTGCAGTATGGAGTTTGTGTGGATGTAGGCGTGAAAGAAGATGTCTTTGTGCTAATAACTTTGTTCTCCACAAGATGGAACAGACCGTGTTTGGTGTTGATTCTATAAGAGACTAGTGTAGCATGATATACCGATACTCAAAAAGTACCACGATACCCGATTTATGTTTAAATGGAAATACAAATTTCTTGATTACTGGGTTGAAAATATAACAGTACCTGCCGTAAAATGTACTTTAATGTTCCAGTTGTGTGATAAAATTTTTTTTTGTGTTCTCTGATCACTGTACTTCATTATTGGTTACGTGGATGACAGTACCAACCTGTATGTACTATGTACCTGTACTTTGTAGTGCTATGTACCTGTACTATGAAACATGTTACTGATTGCGCTGTTACTAATTTACCACTTTTGTGGCCCCATCAATGTCAAAATCAAACCTAAACCCTTGAAAATAACCAAAAGTAAAATTTAAATTTAGTGAATTAGTCTTCACCATTGCCAGACAGCCATCCACTTTCTTCGTCTAAAGAGAGGAGCTGTTTCAGACACTGGTATTTCCTTTTTTTCCTTTTTTTTTTTTTGTTAGACAAGTTTAGAAACAGTAGGCCTGAGTTTAGTCAGGCAGAGGAAAGGAAAATGAGTTCTGGCCACAAAATAATAGCTAATAATTGAAGTAACGGTATTATTAAATTCTATAAATCTAGATATTAAAAGGATTTTGCAATGGAGACACTGTAAGGAGTAAATAATGCCATGGCATCTTCATTTAGTGGTAAAAGAATAGATTTTGGGAGATTGGCTGTTAATTTGCTTGTTAAAGCTTCATTTTATTAAAGCTATGTCCATTTTCATTTATTCAGCTTGCAATAGAAAGATTGGGGAACACATGCTAACTATAAATGCAGATACTTAACTCCTTTTGTGCATATAAACTAAGCTTATAAGCTTTAGTGCATATAAACAAAAGACAGGGAAAGTAAACTGGCAATGTCACTTCTATTTGCACATGTCAGAGGTCAGGAACTGACATACTGGACAAATACGTCTTTCGTGGACTTTCTGAGGTTTGTTAACAATGTTATTGCGTAGTTGTTTAAAGAAGCTCTGTCAGGCGACAGGTGGGTTTGTCTTGCACCCAGCCCTGCGTCCGTACTCCGTCCGTACTCAGCAGTGCCCAACAGTAAAACAGTCACCTACAACACCTACAATATCTGCAAATAAATGTGTTTTTATTGTAGGTTAACAGCTTCAGATTAACTATGGTTTGTGCAGCATAAATAAAATTAACTATCCAATGACTTTCTTGCTGATCTCATTCCACCAAAAGCAATGTATGATTTGTTTTCTACTTTTTATAGGAAAAACTTTAACTTTAAACTTTCTGTGAGATTAAGAGAGTTCAGGTAATGTTTTGTTATTTTCTAAATGTTAGTAAGTACACCCTCTGCAGCAAATACATTTGTGCACATTTTAGTGTACAGTTACTGTTTATTTGCTGAATTTAACATACATTTAAAATCTGGCCTGTGCAAATGTTTCCAATGTGTCCATCTCAGCAAATGAATGGAAACTTTACAGAACATATGCCATATTTGATTGTTTTCTCTGTAGAGAATAAAATACAAAATATTATTTGACTGGGGGTGTTTTGCAATAGACTGTAGGTGTACCAGTTTGGCTACAGTATTATATGAGTCAGTTCTTTATGTTGCATCATTTACTTTCCCTTGTTTATTACTATTTTTTGTTATTATAATAATATAATAACAAAATATTATTATTATGAACAGTGCTAGTCTTGTCCGATTAGTAGTATTACTGATCTTGTAAGTAAAATTTTCTTGGGTTTTATTGTAAATGGTTCTTGTGATTGACATTTGTGATTAACTCCTCTGCAAACTGATACCAAATCATTCAATTAAATATGACACAAGTGACAACTTCCAGTAACTTCTAAATTAGCACCAGAAATCTCAGGTACATCCTCGCCAATTAACAAACACTCACTTTGTCTGTTTGCTATCTCTTTGCAGGTGCTTCTCAAGACAGCTAGTAGGCACTGTGGTGTTCTTCACTGACACCTTGCTAAAAAGAGATGGGTCATCTGCTTTTGTTAGAAAAGTACAAAAAACTGAAATGGAAATGAAATGACATATTAACATGCATCACTCCCACTACAGTGTACTGGGTGACAGTATTTGAGTTCTGTTCTATTTTATGCTATTCTACCAGCCTCTCAAACCAATGACGTCAGTGACTAAAAACATTGTGCCCCTTGACATATTTTTAACTTTCTTCTGACTAAAGCTGATCAGCTCAGAGTATAAATAAAACAACATTAAATTTACAACATTAGATTTATGAAGTCTCTGGAGTCATTGTGCCTGCAGATCCCACCTGATTCTCATTTTCTCCTCAGTGGAGGTTAGGATGCATTTGTGTTTGTGTTTTAAAGATTAGGATTTATTTTATGTTCTTTGGTTCATTTTATTTTGAAGGTGTTTTTATCACTGCAGTGTTTTCACTGTCTGATTTAACTATTAAAGTCTGGCCAAAAAAACACCATGTCATATTTTCAGTTACAAATTTCAGGGTGGCAAATGAATTAAATATACAGTCAGTCATGCCTAATCAATTACTGAACTAGTTATTACTGAAAAAGCAACAATCTTTCACATGCTTCCATTTCATTGCTGTTACGTTTGTTCATAACAAGGACATATACTGTATGTCAAGAATATATACAGCTCCAGAAATAAATAAGAGACCACTGCAATTTATTTTTTAATCAGCATCTCTATGACAACCATTCCATGCCAGTGTCTGTTAAATTCCTACACAAGCACCTCATTCTGCTTTATGAGGGACTGAT
>JBBPCY010000082.1:643082-667312 GCA_037974405.1 Brachyalestes nurse
TACTAACAAACAGCACAATTTCAACAAAATAATGCTAATATTAAAGTAAAAAAGATGTATTATATTGGAATCTGTATTGGTATTGGCAGTCATGTATCGGAATCGAATCGGAACTGGAAAAATGTGGATCGGCCCATCACTAGATAAAATTGTAGAATATGGATGCTTTAATGTTCACCCAACACACTTCAGTTTCATAAGTGAGATTAATAGAAGTAATTTAAAATTATTTTTTAAAGTATTTATGATGGCTTTATGTTTGGCTTTTGTTCTATAAATCATTGCTCCTGTGGTTTAAAAGAGTTACGGTATTTTCCTTTCTCAGTTACCTGCTGTATTTTGAAGATTTATCTTTCTTTGAAGTTCTTGGTTAAGTGTTCAGTTAGCTGAGTGTGCATGTTTAATGCTTAATAGGGTTAGAGGTTGTTTCGTGATGTTACCTCATGCCTCCGTGGTTCAACGTACAGATATTTTAATCCATTCCTTGTCTTTTTAGCCCTCTTTGTCTTTAATCATGGTTTATATTAGGAGAGCGAGCATGCATGACCTCAGCAGCAAAAAGACCCTTTTATGGTCATGAGTCAGAGAGTGTGTGTGTGTGAGAGAGAGAGAGAGAGAGAGAGCAAAAGAGACATGAGACTCGGCCTGACTGCTCAGCTGAGCTTTAGGAGTGTTAGTCAGGTGAGCGTGTAAATGAGTGTGTGTGTGTGTGTGTGTGTGTGTGTGTGTGTGTGTGTGTGTTCATCTAAGCAGTTAACTTCAGAGAGTGTTAAGTTAGCCCTTTGTCCAGCTCCCATTACTTACCAACCCTGTCACTCATGAAATCAGTAACAAAAGAGAAAGAGTAGGAGAGTGTAGTGAAACACAATTACTAATTCATCAAACTTTGTCCAAAGTAGGTTGAAAAACAAAATATGGACAGTGTGTACACATTTGAACCAACTTAAGGGTTTTTTACAGTGCAAGCATTTGGGAATCAAAATGTTTACAGCAAAGCACCAAAACATTTAAGGTAACATAAACTGTATAAAGCCTATACATGAACTACATGTATTTACAGTTTAAAGGTGCAAGTCAACTATAAAAGTGATACTTTTTATGTTGTGCTGTGATTTCTGACATTGTCCGGTGAGCGGCATTATACAAATCAACTGAAAGCAAACTGTTAAGGTTATTACCGTCCTCGTGTAATGTTTAAACCAGTTTGTTATGACCTCTTTATGTTTTCTTGAGCATAAAAGGCAACTTCCTTCATCTTCAGTGAACCCAGTATTAACCCCTGAGGTACTTCATGAGCAGCCAGAGCAAGATTTTGCTGTCTATTTTTTAAAAACAATTTATCTTAATTTTACAGAGCTCTAGGTATACACTGCACCAGATAAATAAAACATTTGAAACGTTTTCTGGGCACTCTAACTGTTTTCAGAAGAAAGCCCTGTTACTTCAGAGCAAGTGTGTCCATGACATGAACTCGCTTTTCTCCGCCAACTTTACTCTGATACATTGCACCCAGGTGTCTTTTTAGTCACTGACAGTGGTTTTCATGAGAAACAGTGCATGAGAGACATGCTTCTACAATACATTTTATATAGGCGTTAATTTTTTATGTCCCCAAACTATATCAGATTGTTGTACGCATGGTTACTGGTCTTCTTTTGGTCCCTGTAATGTGTGATTTTGTCCCAGTGTCGCGTTAATCTTTGCGCTCATGGACACAACACCTCTCCGGCACCCTGGAGTTGTGACTTCACAGCCTTCCAGCCAACTGCTAAGACCCCCCTGCGACTGTTAGATTCCTTTGGCTCGAACTCAGATAAGATAAGATAGAGGAGACGAGGTGATACGAGCAGAAAACCGGCCCACTGTTGCTAAGTTACCTGTGTTTGTTTTGGCGGAATGTTTGGTGACTGATTTCACACAGGTGTTGCATGATCGCAGAGAGTGTACTGTGTATCACTATGCGAAGATCATCTATTAAAAATCACTTCTTGACATATTATAAAGCCTTTTTTTAAGCCTGGAGGCAGATCAGAGTAAAGGAGATAGTCTACTATTTATTCAACAAATGACTGCATTCATGTTTATTCCAGCCAACTTTCCAGCCAAGTTTATAATAGATAATTACACACAAAGGTGCCAAAAAGGGTGCTTTGGAGCTATGCCATGTAAGAACCATTTCCCTGAACTTTTCAGTGGATGGTGAAGCGTTTTTGTAAAGAAAATGTGTGAATGTGTAAGTTTAAACGTACACTATTTGGACAAAAGTATTGGGATGCTTGCCCATTACACCAATGACTTTAATGACATTGCATTCAAATTGACTTTAGTATGGAGTTGATCCCTCGCTTTGCAGCCATAACAACTTCTTCTCTTTGGAGTTTCTGTGGGAATTTGTGCCCCCAATCTCTGTTCCAGTTCATCCCAAAGGTGCTGGATGGGGTTGAGTTCAGGGTTCTCTGCGGGACAGTCAAGTTCTTCCGCATCAAACTCGTCCAACCGTGTCTTTATGGAGCTGCTTTGTGTACTGGGACATAGTCATACTGGAATAGAAAAGGTTCTTCCCCAAACTGTGTCCACAAAGTTGGAAGCATGGTTTTGTCCAAAATGTCTTGGTCTGCTGAAGCATTAAGATTATCCTTCACTGGAAATAGGGTCCCAGCCCAAACCATGAAAAACAGGTGTGTCCAAATACTTTTGTCCACATAGTGTGAGAAACATAAGATGAAGATATTGGGAATCCATCACACCAAAGTTGAACAGTTGTACAGTGAATGCCCTTTTAAGAGTTTGTTGTTGGATTGTATGTCTAGTGATGCTTACCACATAATGAATCTTTATTTTTTTCTCTTACTCTTAGAGAAATAATAACATTTCTCTGTCTGCAGGTCCGGACTTTATTCGTCAGCGGCTTGCCATTGGACATAAAGCCACGTGAGCTCTATCTCTTGTTCAGGCCGTTTAAAGTAAGTTACAGTCCATTCTCTACACATTGCCGATTCTCCACGACACTTATCCTGCATTAAGTTAATGAATTAGTTGACTTCATTGGTTTGACGTAACTGTAACAGTTCAGTCTTTGACCAGACCCAGTGATCAAATGTCTTTTCATTTGTTGTTTGTTGACTTCTGTGATTCTGTGACATTAAATAGGTATCCAAGCAACCAAAGAAGCTGAAATGTGATATCTGAATGGTTCTTAGAAATAATAAGTACTTGAAGCTGCAACATTATGTTTTCCTGGATACTGTTTTGAAATTGAATATCTTTAACTGAAGACTGCGCACAGTGTCATAAGACTGTGAGGAGTGACTGAAGTACATTTTTATGGTTTTGTAAATCCTCTTACAATTATTGAGTTTGATATGGCCTCATAGAAGAAACGTTTAACCTTATTGACTGCTAAGTTCTATATCTGTAGTAGATTTTTTAAGAATAAAGAGTAATAAGTAATTATTTTTGTTATTTTGTTTTAGGGGTACGAAGGCTCATTGATCAAACTTACCTCAAAACAGGTGAGACAAAGCGATTTAAATTACTTCTCACACATAAATGTTTTAAACTCACAGCAAAACCCCTCATGTTCAGCCGGCCTCATTGCTTGGAATTTTGCGGTTTTCTATATAAATGTTTCCTTGTGATGTCTCGTTTTAAAACATTTGGTTCTAATCCTATGTTGACACACCTACTGCAACTCTTCTGTCTTTAAAAGACCTTGATTAGCAGGTTTGGTGCTCCATGCTTGGTTAAAATATGTGTATCATTTCCACGTGAATGAAATATATTACGTCATCTTTCTCTTTCAGTTGACACACTTTGTGGAGTATTTGTCCTGTCCAGGTTCCACCCACAAATGGGTTGAACTGTTACTAGGTTGTACAAAACATTGGCAATAACATCACACACAACACCAGAAATACCTGTATTTAGAGAGTTATTCTACTTTTTGCATGTATGTAAAAGGTCAGAGTATTAAGATAGATTGAGTGTAGTTTTTTGTTATGTAATTTAGTTAATGTTGGCATTAGAGGTGCATGGCCGGAATTGACCAAGATCAGCTTCCCAATCAGCATTCAGTCAAACTTATTATTATATTAGTCAGGTTATTTGGTTCCTGTTATTTAATCATTTTTTTACTTATGAATTTAAAATGCTGTGTTTGGTCCATAGAAGAGCAAACAGTGTTATTCATGTTACCTTTTTGGGCAACAGAAAGTGCTCCAAGTGTGTTTCATCTTTTTTGTCTGTTCACTTAGCCCACATAATTTGATGAGATTGTGAAGACGATCTCTGTACTGCCAAAGCAGAGAGATCTTAGTATCGTCTATATAAACTGCATTCTATTTATTGCGGTTCTATGCTCTTCCTCATTTTTTTCCCTCAACCAAATCACACTATTTGCTAGTACTCTTAACACCTGCCTTATAAAAACAGAGCTCAACCAACCTAAGTGAACTGAGGCTAAAATGAAGCTGAAACGGAGCTAAAGGCTAGAAATGGGGCTAAAATAAAACTAGCTTCCAGTAGATTGGGCCATAGCTATTCAAAGGAAAATAGTTTGGTTGTCCTGTTCAGTAACTTGCAGAATAGTAAAAAAAACTATAGTTTCAAATCAATAGAAATACTGTGATAAAATCGAAATCGTGATAAAAAAAAGATCTTGATATGATATCTTGGCCATATTGCCCACCCCTAGGAGTTGGCAATAAGTATGTTTGATCTGGGCATTTACTAGTTAGCATGTTGGCCAGTTTGGTTTGTTGATTAGTTTCGATTAGCCACGAGACGTCCAGCTTGGTCCTGTGGCATTGTAAATGGAAGCTCAACAGTATGGAGTTAATCTTAACTCCACATCCAAAATCATTAGGTTGAATGGGAGTGTTGGAAACCTCATGGTAGTTGCTGTAAAATGACTTATTTGTGAGAGGAGCATGTGTAGTGTACGTGTAGTGATGTTATACTGTTTATTCATGTGGAAGTGATGTTCACATTCGAATCCAGTGCTAAAGTAAATTCAGTGCTGCACTTTTCCTCGCTGGTGGCAGCTGTCTTGCAATACACTAACATAGCGGTTTTCATTGGATCATGCCACTGCATTTCAACCCAGCTGTATGTTTGTACTGCCACTGCTTGTCTGTCCCTGTTCTGAATGATAAGCCCCTGCTGGGAGTTGATGGACTGACAGAATGCACCATGTCCTGCTGTACTGTAGATGGAAAGTTTCCTTTTCTGTTGTCGCCGATGTTCTTGTTTATCTTCACTTCTGAAGCTGCTGTAGAGGATCACATTTAGACAGCAGCCCCACACACACTTGTGTGCTTTGCACAGTGGAGACAAGAGATGGTTGAGTGTGTGTGTGTGTGTTTGTGTGTATATGTGTATGTGTGTGTGCATGTAAGTTGTATAGCCAGGGTAAAGAGTGACGAGTGTTGTGTGATGGCTTTGTGAAAGAACAGTGAGTCAGTGTATGCGTGTGTGTGTGTGTGTGTGTATGTGTGTTTGAGTAAGTTGTAGTAAAGCCAGGGTAAAGAGTGAGTGTTGTTTGATAGATTTGCGATTTGTATGTGTGCATCATTTCATAACCAATATTTCTTTGTTGGCCTGTAAAATATGTATTATGATGTGTAATATTAATATGAACCCTTAAAAAATTAGAGAATTTAGTTTGACCATTTTATTTTATTTTTGTGCTTTTCCCCCCATTTTTACAGTTTTAGATGTAGGCAGTTCCAGTCCACTAGCTTGGTGTCCTCCTATCACATTACACCATCAACACTAGGATGTTGAAGGCTGGCACGTGTTTCCTTTGAGACATATGTAGCTTCTCGAGCATAAACAAAACTGGCTAGCAGTCCAGAGGAGCAGGAAACTTATTTGACTTCAGCTGAAGTTAAAACCGATGAGAAAATGATGAGGGGATTCTTACAAACTCAAAAAAGAGTCTGGAGTGTAGAACTGGCAACTGACAAAATAGCGTTTAGCTTCATTAACAACTGTATTGCATCCCATTCATTTGGTCATATTTTAGTTACTGAACTTGCATATTATCCAATATGTTTGTTGTCACTCTAATTTGAACTGTGATTGCACACTCACATACACACAGTCACATAAACACATACAGACAAAGACACACACTCACATACACACACACTCACACACACATACACATGTAGGGGTGACTTTGACAGCCATGCATACACACACACTCACATGCACACATACTCATACACATTCACATACAGACACTTACACACACACACACACACACACACTCACACAAACACTACCTCTCCGTCTCTCTCGCCCTCTCTCTCTCAAAGCTAGAAGCAAACAAGAGCTTCTCCACAAAATATTTTGACAAGAACGTCTCAGTGACAGGGTGATGCTGTCACAGGGGCTTATGGGAGATAAGCATGTCTCGCACATGTCATCTGTGAGTGACACGGAGTCATGTGGAGGCTTTTGTCCTGTTTAAGGCTGTCACTGTTGATTATATTTGTAACTGAGTAATTGATCGATTATGTGGACAGCTGATCGAGTAATCATCCCTTGATCAAAGAGTTTAAAAAAACAGACCAAACAAAAAAAGGCTCTTGACTAAACAATAAAAAATATGCAAAACACTTTACTGAAAAATAAGCTGGGAAGCTTTCAAAAAAGTACAAAAAATTACATTCTCAAAAATGTGGGTGAATGAAGGTTTGTTCTATAGCACAGAATTTATATAACCTGGGATTATTATATCACAGGATTAATACAACCTGGGTTTATTTATAGTTCATTTTATTGCACAGGATAAATATAACCTGGGATTATTTTAAAGGGTGTTTTATAGCCCAGGATTAATATAACCTGGAGTTATTTCTATAGGTTGTTTTATAGCACAAGATTAATAAAACCTGGGGTTATTTTTCTGTTCATTTTATAGCACAGGATTACTATAACCTGGAGTTATTTTTCTGTTCATTTTATAGCACAGGATTAATATAATCTGGAATTATTTCGTTGGTTTGTCTCTGTAGTTTATTTGATAGTAGATCACAACTGCCTGGATCTTTACTGTTGCAGGAATAAATACATGACTGGAAAGCATTCCTGTCACTAATTTTCATGGTAATTAAGTGGTTAAAAACTGAAGGCTGCTAAAAGCCGTCATCTATTTTTACATTTGTGCTGCTTCCTTCACTCACAGGTTATCTTTAATAGAGTAACAGCGTCTATTTTTGCTTCAGAAATGCCCCTTATCAACCCAAGAACACCAGGAAGTAGGACCGGGTCTCATTTCCTGGGGGGTGGGGGGGGTCCCTCTGGAATGAGTTTTTCAGTGGAGAGTCAGTCAGAGAGGAGCAGCGTGTGTGTTTATGAGCGGCTGTTTGCTCGGCCTGCACCAGTTGTGTTTTGTCTGCTGTTGGCAGCCGTGTTATGGCACAGAGCAGGAGAGATGACAACAATAATGTAAATCAATTGATTCCAGGCCTCTCCAGAGAGGCTAAGCCATCTCCATATATAGCAGTAGGTTTCAGAGCTGCTATTTATAACTGCCCTGTGTTCGCTCTCTAGAATCCGAGTGTGTGGATAAGAGAGAGAGGGAATGTACGTCTGTGCACTCAAAAATGATGTGTTAATTAATAAAATACCTTTGTGTTGTCTATTTGAACACATTCTCTGTCATGTTGTGTTAAATATTTGTCAAAGCCACAGTAACCTAAATTTGTGTTTTCTTTCTAAGCAGGCTTATCATGCTCTTCTGGGCACTTAAAAGACTAAACGGCTCATATATTTTGCTTCTAATCTTAAGTTTTACCCTGAAGATAGGGCTTTCGTCGTGAGCTTGGGCCTGGTTCTTCATTCCTGGACCTTTGGTCCTGGACCTAATAATGTAAACAGGGCCTAGTCTTGGGTCCTTTGTACTTTAAAAGGCCTCACAAGGCTGATTTGGGTTCTCATTCCCACACTGCTGTAACCAAGCTGGGTTCCCTGTAATCATCAGAGAAACTTCACCTAACTGCCAAATATCTCCCACCCCTCAACAGGTGTCACTGTAACAAGAAAATCAGTGTTATTTACTTCAGCCCTTAGACCCGAGTAGCACGGATCCATGCCTGAGGCGGAGGAGATTGTCATCATACAGCAAAACATCTCCTTATATAGCAGTTCCCCCGGTTTGTGTTGATGCTTGAGGTGTCAGACGTTATAGAACCAAAGTTATTGTAATTTAAACTCATGTAATAATAATAATAATAATAATAATTACAAATGTCATTGCCCATGAAGAACAAAAACAAAAAAAAATAACTGAAAAAAACACAAGATCTTTGAACCCAGGAGAACTTTCAGGATAATCTCACAAGTGGGTGGGGAAAACCCGCAGAGGGAGGGGTCCGGAGAGTGGCCGAGCTCTCTTTCAGAGAAAGAGCAGCAAATGGTGAGAATTTAGGAGAACAAAAAACGGTTTTAGACTGTTTATATTTACTGAAATCAGCTTTTACTTATGTTATAAGGCTTAACTGTCAGTGGCTTTAATGTTATTGTTCTTCAGAGTAAATACAGTGTGCTTTGCTTCAGTGGTGTTTCAGTGTGCGAGGGTTCTCAATGGGGGGATCTCATCAGAATGTTAGGGCCACACCTAGATAGGTCTGGCTAGCCTTTATAAGCCATTTTATTTTATTAAATTATTTAATTCATGCTGGATGGTTTATATAATAATATATAATATATTTTAAGTGTGTTCCATTGAACATTAAAGGTAACCAGAGCAGTGCAATTCCATATAGTTAATTGCAAGTAACATTTTGCTTGTACTTTTACTTATCCTAATTTACTCCAGTAAATGAGTGAGTAAATTATCTGTTCTTTATTCAGTTCTGTTTCATTCATTAACATTGAATCCCCAATTCTCTTTTCTTGGGGGATTATTTTCATTCTGTTGTGTAGGTTCAGCATCTGGACTGCTTTGCTGTTGCTGACACCTCTCACTCTGGAGCTTCTGTGATTTATTTTTACTCCAGAAGGATGCAAAAAGAGAATAGAGCCAGACACACTTCAGTTCCTGCGCTGACAGATGCTGGATAGTCTATTCTTCTATAAGTTACTCAGCACTTAAGTGTTTTTTGCATTGATACTCCTGTGCTTCTCCTAATTTGGTTTGAGCAAGTGTACTTTTGCTTTGACTTTAGTCATTTTTTCACTGTAGTAGCAATGAGGTTACTGGTGTATGAGTTTAGGCGTTTCTACATACCTCTGAAAGTAAAATAAAAAATGTGGCACCTAACTGGATACATATATGTGTCCAGTTAACCCTTTAATGACCACACAAAAAGCAGGTTTTCCTGCTGTTTAATCTGCATTTCTTCTTTAATAACAAGTCAAAAGCTGAAACAAGCAGGAATAGACCTGGAAGGACAGGTTCTGTCACTTCAACCTTTTCCTTATTAGATGATCCAACATCATCATTTTGTGTGCGTTTGTGTGTGTGTCTGTGTCTCACTGTGTGTGTTGTGTAGCGTATGTTTGTGTGGTAAGCATGTATATTGACACTCAGAGTCAGAACAAATATAAATATTCTATATGTATGTGTGTGTCTGTGTGGGTGTGCTGTGTATATTTGTGTAGTATGCATGTATAGCATCACTCAGAGCAAAAAGATATAAATGTTTTATATATGTGTGTGTACACTGTAATGTAATCCTCTTAAATTAACTCTGAAAGTTACAACTGCTTTTTTTTCCTCCTCCTTGGAGAAAGGAGGTTGTCTTTTCACAGCAACAAAATAGAAATTGTACATGAAAATGAGCAGAAAAACGGCATATTTACTGGCTTGCAGAGCCAGTTTGTATGTGAATAACATTGTGTTTTCAAATGTGCTGCTCTGTGTGCTTCTGTTCCTCTGGATGCAACCAGGCAACCTGAGCAGCAAGTCTCTCTAAAACATGTGAAGTGTGAGTCTTTAGCATACCATTATGAAAAATGTGGAAACTGAGTAGCGATATTGCACTTTCATTCTAACCATCACCCCCCCCCCTCCCCTCCGTCCTTCCCTCTCTTTCCTAATTCCAGAATTCCAGCACTGGTGAATGAACTCTGAATGCCCCCTGCCTCCCTGCACATTTCTGTCTTTGTTTCATCACAAACAGTGAAGGCGGAATATGCACGAGTTGATGGGGTGTGAAGGACTTCCCTCTAACTCTGTGTTCTTTTTCTCTGTCTTTTACTGTAGCCGGTGGGGTTTGTGAGCTTTGACAGCAGATCAGAGGCAGAGGCAGCCAAGAATGCTCTGAACGTAAGTTTAACGTCGTCTGAACACAATTTTACTGCTGAGTCTGACCGAAAATCTAACAGAAGCTACAGACAGCGCACTGCTAGATGTGTGTAGGGGTGACTTTGACAGCCATGCATACACACACACACACACACACACACACACACACACACATTCTAGGCCAGTGAGGAGCAAGCTTGTGCTCACCATGCCTGTGGAATATGGCCCAGAATTATTTTTTACCAAATAATTTTTTTCTATTGAATTATATATTTTTTATTAAATTAAATTAAAACAAGGGAACACATGCCGTGTCATTGGGAGTCCTATGGCCAAAGCGTTTGCATCAGCAAAGAAAATAGCTGCTGCGCAAGCACAGTTGCTTGTAGAAGCTTTTGCCGATAGTAGTGCTGTCATCAGCAGTAATGAAAACATTATGTCTGAAAACTCCTGTCACATACTCATGGCAAACTGCTACAGGCTACAGAATTTTAGATCAGACTAGTAGATAATAGGCAGTTAAAGACATTGATTAACAATGAACAGTTAAGTTGTTCAAACTGTTGGTCTGCTAATATCACTGACTGCATTTGATTGAACAAGGTCTTTTTCTTTATGTCTGGTTCCCATCTGGGCATTGCTAAAATTGTAGATTTTCCTTTTTATTTAACCTTTGACTTTTAAATTTGTTTTTTCACCAGGTTACATGGGGGGCACTAGACATGTGGTCTTCTCCATGAGTGCTGGTTAACTACATACATAAGCTCATTTAAGAACATCTGATTGATAATCACGTCGTTGTTGCTGTTGTTATTGTTATTATTATTATGCTAGTGCTTATAGCAGTAATAATAGTTGTAGTACCGTTATCATCAGCAGCTGTGTACACGTACATTTGTCCACGGACCACGGTGCAGCATACAGCAACATTCATCAGAGTGCAAGTTACAACAGACAGTAGACAATAGACAAACAAAAAATAGACAGCTAGATGCTACGTGGATGCTACGTAAACCTTCTGGAATGATGAGCATTGCAACATAAGTTGGATTATTGCACAGGAGGCAGTTACAGCATTCAGCAAATTGCAGAAACAATACAATAAATAGACAAACAGCAGTGTAACAGTAATCTGAATGAGATGTAATATAGAAGAGTGATTGTCTACACACTTCTGTATTGGGAAGTGTATGTAAACTCACAGGATGGATAATATTGCACCATACATATGTATCCCAAGATTACAGTGTAATGCGAGAGACTAATGTGCACAGTGTAATGTGAGAGATTTATACAGTGTTTAATAAATATTTCAATTTAAGAAAACTTACATTATATACATTATATATGTAGCATTATTTGAGGCTCTTATTGTTTATTATTATTTTTTTAAATGGATCAGAGGAACCTATCTGGTTTGTGAATCATGATAGCATGTTTACTGTACTTTAGTAGTTGCTTTGGAAGTGAAGTTGTCCAAGGCCTATTTGATATTAGAGAAACAATTCTATTTTTATAATCCTCAAGTGATCCTGAACACTAGAATTTTAACAAGATTAAAGTCTCTCTCTCTCTCTCTCTCTCTCTCTCTCTCACACTCACTCTCACACTCTCTCACTCACTCACTCTCTCCTCTTCACACATCGATCCAGGATTTTGTTTTAATCTCACTTAGCTGGAGCAGGAGTTTGACCTTGCTCTCTGAAAGCCGTTGAGCTCTGCAGCAGGTGAAGTCACGCAAGATCAAGCTTCCCCTCCAACACCAGGCAGCTCGTGATGGTAGACGGAAATGTCAATAAGACAAACATCGAATTAAAGACAGATCATTAATGTGCACTGGAATCTGCACTTTGGGATTGATCTTTTTCCCCTTTAAAATGTGTAACTCATTTAACTGTTGATTCTGTTAATCCCTAACTGTTGGTTGATTTAGACCAACATTTATGGTAAAATATTTTCCTGAAGTGCAAACAACATTAGAACTTAATCTCAAAGAACAAATCTCAAAAGTCAAACTAAACTATTCAATGACAATGAGAAGCTTAAATGGGTGGTATTTTGTCTGAAACAAAATCAATTTTTAAAAAAATTCAAATTACCATCCATTTATGTGTTCATGAAAATGTATGTACTTTTCTAGTAGCCAGAGGAACATGCGCACAACTCCTAGTTTTTTTATTCACAATCACTGCGCATTTGTCCTGCTTTCCTTTTTCTCCCTGCTAGTGCTGAAGTACAGAAAGGCGAGAATAGACATTTTGCTACCAGCTGTAGACAAGATCATTTTTGTTTCGTCTTTTGACTTTGCTAAATTGTTTTTCCTTGGCTGCATGACTCCTAACCCCAACCAGAGTTATTCTCATGTAAAGAACTCTGGAACACTAACAGAACCTGTATGCTTTGTTATTCTAGATCTGAAGTGATCAGAAGCACTGGCAACACTTTTAAGTTACCATTGTTAAAATAACATTTCCTGAGGTGAAACAACATAAAAATGGACTGAAACAGCCTTTATGACAACTGACCCTTGTGGAATTAAAAAAAATGTTTGTGTAGGTTTATGTCACCTGTCATTAATGGTTTACTCGGCCTTACAAATACTGGCCTTCAGCGAAGTGTTGCTGAACCACCTTGTGCCTGATCCGTTCCAGAACTTCTGCACATGTATATTTTAAAAGGCCGAAAAAAGAAAAATTGATATGATAGATGATTAGGGCTGAAATATGTTCAAAAATGTGAAACAACGGCCTGAATGCAGCAGGGAGCAGGGCTAAATTAAAGCAGAGCAGGATCTCATTACATCGCTGTGGAGTAGTTCACCCGCAGATCTTCAATCGCTCCAGCGCCGAAATGCTAGAGCCCAGACAATCCCACTTAATACCCCTTCGTCCATGAGAACCAGGGCGCTGCTCTACTTTCACCACTGCGCTTTTGCAGTAGGGCCTAGAACCCACCCCTGTGGAACTCCACGCAACAGACAGAATGCACGGTGCTTTTCTACATTGATCTCAATCATTCTGTTTTTACTTTTTCAGTGGATGCTGAGGAGGAGGGTGGGGGTTAGAGAGAGGGAGTGAATGTGTGTGTGTGTGTGTGTGTGTGTGTGTGTGTGTGAGAGAGAGAGAGAGAGAGAGAGAAGGAGAGAGAGAGGGAGAGCTAAAGATCCTCTCATATTGAGTTGATTTTATGGGGAAGCGCCTAAGGCAACTTTCTTTCTTCATAAGCCATGTCTTTGTTCTACTTGAAGTGACCTTTTGTTTATGCTGCATACAGTTTCGCCTTTTTATTTTTAGAAATCAGACGCACAGAAAAACATGATGTAGTTCATTTTAACAGTGTCTGGACATAGCGGGGATGTCTAATATTGATTCTGAGCCTGTAAACCTCAGTGGCTGTAGATTTAAGCCAAGAACCTTCCTCAATGTTTGCAGAACCAGTCTGCAGTGTTTTATGTCTGTCTGTAAGTGAGGCTTTTCTGTCTTCTCTAACAGTCATTGAAGACCTGACATTTCAAGGTTCTAAACCATTTTGGAATCTGTTTAATTCTGCTGCCCCTGAACATTTTATTGAGCTTTCATCTGTGAGTGTGACATGGTCACAAGCATGTAGAGCTTTGAGTTCAGAGTCGGGCTGAAGGAAAGAGTTATTAGAGTGCCTGGTTCAAGGACCATATTGCTGAGAATTTGCAGGCTGTTGGTTATAGATTTGCTCAGTCTGATCATGTATTGCTCAGGCTTTTGAAGTGTGTGGCAAGAGAAATGACAAATGATTAGAACCTGCTGCACTTGTCAGTGCTGCAACACTATCCCTGGAGATACTGTCAGTGTGTAAGCATCTGTGGACTGTAGTTTTAACACATACCACCAAATGTCATCCGATCAGAATTCTCTCTCGTTGCTAACTAGAGGCTACCTCCTGTTCTCAAGTTAAAGCACACTTGGTCATTTTACCAGCAGGGAAGCATCAAAAAGACTACTTAATTGCTCTCAACCTTAGAAACGGAAAAATGTTTCTGTCATTTTGTTTAACTGTAATAAAAAATTTTTAAAAGCATTTAAAAGCCCTATTTTGATCTGTCAAGCTCAAGTTTGTTTAACGTTAAGTTGTATCTCCCCACCAAAAATGTGGTGAAGAAGTTGGGAATTTGGTGCAGAGTTGCAGTCACATTTTCTTTAGAATCTGACTAAATGGGCTACAGTGTGAAATGAGATCTTAATAAAGTTATCTATGGGGTTCATTTTCTGTTTCTTACACTAAAGTAGAAAATAATTTTCTAATAGCATTACATGCATCATACTCCTCCTGCCTTTCAATTCTAGTCTCATCAGTCATCATTTTTCTTCATTTAAATTTTGTTCAGAATATTGAATCATAAAGCCAGTATCAGAAAATCGAACCGATGGGTCTGGATGTATCGTTATGCCCATTTTTATAATATGCTGTACACACCATATTCTATTGACATTGCAGCATATTTACTGACTGCGTAGAGGCTCTTTACTGTTCTGAAACAGTGATTCACTTTGTCTAAAAAAATGTAAAAACAGGTTGGACTAAATGTCCTTTAAAACTTAGGTTATGTGGCTTAAAACCATAGAACAGTTCTACCTTTTTGGAAATGAAAATGAACAGAGCATGGACTGTATCTCTGGTTTATGTCAAATTGCTCAACAGAGTTTTGTCAGAGCCAACCTCTCCCTATGACACTATGAACTCTCTATATGAACTTTTGTCTGGGCTGTACTTTAAACACACTCCATCAAATATTATCTGTACAGAATTCTGTGCCTTGTCGATAACTTGAAGCTACTTCTTTTCCTGAAGTTTTCGCAGACCATGTGATCAGCTACTGAGCTAAAATGTAAAGCTGATTTCAAGGGCCCATATCATTTATTTCCCCTGTGAAATGCTTTTATAATATACATGGCCTTTTTCCGAACTACTCTTTTTCCCTTTAGCAATTTTTTTTACTATGCCTTCAAGACTGATGCCTGTAAATGACCTACTTTCTGAATGGCTGTTCTTTTCTGTGCCTCATTCAAATGGCAGTCAGGGCTCAAACACTCCTTATAACTTCAGCATAAATGGTTTTCCTGTCTGTACAATGCAGTGGAAAACTGTATTTAGCTTCCTTCTATAGTATTACAACTTCATACTAAATCAAATTCATATGTAAAGAAGTAGGGCTTTTTCTCTCATAAAAAAAGGATGACAGGCGCTTTAATTCTACAAGTAATGTAAACAGTTTTGTTGTCTTGGAGCTCCGGGTGAAAGGAGCGTGGAGCACAGGCAATGTCAAATTGCTCAAGAGAGTTGTGTCAAGCGTGATGCACATTGTAGTTGGAATTCACTGTGTTTTTTATTATTTTTTTGTCTCCTGTAGGGAGTTCGCTTTGACCCGGAAATCCCACAGACGTTGCGGTTGGAGTTTGCCAAGGCCAACACCAAGATGGCCAAGAACAAACTGGTGGGGACGCCCAACCCCCCTCCTTCCCAACAGAGCCCCGGACCACCCTTCATCAGCAGGGACCCCTGTGAGTAACACACCCACACACACCACAAGCCCCCACCATACCATCACTGATAACATCCCTGCGCTGTGTGCTGTAGTGGCCCCCCACACAGTGCCCTGTGTACGGCCCCATAATCAGCCTAATAGTGTTACTGGTCTGCTGAATCTGTCAGAGATGTGAGTACTGATTGTGAGAACTGCTGGGAGACCCTCTCAATAATGCAGGTTTTGGGGATTAGCTTTAGTTTTTAGTTTTAGTTTAAATATAGTTATGAAATGTATCGGGTATACACAAGTCTTGTGCAAATGTTTTAGTACCCATGGTCATATCTATAGAGAACCATGCATTTTTTAGTATATATATATTTTCTTGTATGCTCTAGCGGTTGTAGAAAATACTACATTTAAGTTTTTTCCTTACAGAGGACGTGGTACCTTATTTTTAACAAATCATTTGTGTATGACTGTATCTGTGGTGAGGTGCTGTTAGGGTGTTTTCTCTAAATCGGAAAAATCCAAGCGAGCCTAAATGCGTCACTGCACATCATGTGAAAATGTTATTGGTCAGATGTGTCTGGAGCAGTAGCAAGAAATTAAATAAAGGAATAAAAATCCTGTATTCTGAAATAGTGGCTGTTTCTGTGAGAGAAACATGGCTGTGCTACTTAACATGGCGCAACACGGTACACTTGTTTTGTTCTGCACTCTCTGTATTCACAACCTTTGAAATAAACTAAACCAAGGATTCAAACTCACAGCGGTTGCTCTTACAAAAGCAAAACAAAAAATAACTCAAACAAACAATAACACAAAAACATATATCCAGGTGTGAATTTTTCTTTAAGTGTACTCCTGTGTTTACATTCTGATACTTTATGATCCTTTGGGCTGAGACTGATTCGGTCATAAAGAAACCAAGATTTGTTAACTTTAGGCATTTTTCATTTAATTTAGTCATGATTCATCTAATACGGTAATTTCTTCACAACAGAATAAATGTGTGTGTGTGTGTGTAAACCTCAGTCTCCCCATGTGTCTGTGTGAGTCATGCTGAGTTTGATTCTGACTGCACTGATAAAATATTCAACCGTCTGTTTGTAAAACGTTGCATGGGGTCTTTTTTAAGTTTTTTTAGTTTATTTACCTTCACTTGTTTGTTTTCACAACTGCGCTTTGGCCTTGGTTGAAGTGTAGCATTTTGATATCGTAAGTTTAGCAGGTTTTAAAGGACACTTTATCCTTTAAAAAGGTGCCAAAAGTTTGTATGGGATGATGATATAGAGGAACTAAAATTTCAGGTGGTGGTTCTTTACAAATATCAATTTGAACCCTCAACTGAAAGGATGTTTAGGGAATTAAAGGGATTTCTTCTGCTGCATTGGATCAAAGAACCCTTTTTACCTGTACAGTGCATAAAGAGTATTTCATTTAATTTTATTTTTGATGTCTTTGAGTGATTTCTAGAGTGCGTTTAAGTGTTTTTTTCTGTTTCATGCTGGTCTTTAGAGAAGCTAGGTGTCAGAATGTTGTGAAAAAGTTTAAAGCAATTTTCTCTTAACTATTAAAGGCATGTATAATTGTGTGGAATGTTGAAGCCTGCTCTTTTTTAGGGGCTGAGACTTTAGTGCAGAGTGTTAGTTTGGAGTGTGGAATGCTAGTTTGGCGCTGACGGTCGTACATACACACATTCCAGCTGTGGACTGAGCTGGTTATGAATTCCTCTTAAGTGACCAAACTCCTCTTATCTGGAATCTGCTTCGGTGAAGAGAACAGCCCCTCGAGGTCCCTTTGCAAAAATATAGAAGGAAACTATTATTGAAGAACGTGACATAATTAGAGACCAATCTGGGATCAAAATGATGGTAATTAGAGGGAAAGTCTTTTCTTCAGGATGTATTTTTACTCAAAATTATTTCAGGTTATTTCAAAATAGGAGATACGTGACTGTTTCATAATTTGCTCCAAACATTGCGAATATGAAGCAGATGTCCAGTTATAATAAAACGTTATAATAAAACTGCATTCTGTCTAATTGTGGTGTTCTGAGTTAATACTAGGGCTGTAACGATACATGATACAAAAGCGAAATCGCGACACTCAGGTCCACGAACCCGTGTCGCGGTGTGAGAAGGCAGGATCGCGACACACCCAGAATTCTTCTTCCTGTCCAGATCCAATGCTACCACATCTTAACTGTTCCTCCTTCGCTAGGGGTGTTGGACAGGTATACAGTTTCCACCCAGAAACATACATTTTTCACCATAATAGTAGGATTTTCACGTCAATTTCTTTTCTTTATCGAATAGCCGAGGGTCTTAGGGTTTCAAAGAGCCCACCCACACGTTTAAAAACATACAAGCACGGACGGACTCCTTTGTTTAATGAACGTGGAAGTTATGACACTGGGTTTTAAAGTGTCTATAGGCTGGGTTGTGATAAAACTGCTTTGGAGTGTCTGTGTAATTGTTTTATTGTGTTTTGAGCGAGTTTTGTGGGCTCCGGGCAGCTGGGCGGAGCGTTTTTTTGTTTGAACAGAGCGGTCAACTCGACTCCTCATGCAGTTCACCGAATCCTTTTCTTCACTATGAATGGGAAATAAGTGGTTTTAAAGCATTTATTGACGTTATAATTTTGTGGTAAAGATAAGGTGTCTCGTAACAAAATGGCCTCTCAGACCCCCCCAAAGAATCATGATATGAACCGAATCGTGAGTCAAAAATCGTGACACGAACTGAATCGTGGGTTTGGTGTGTCGTTACAGCCCTAGTTAATACACATAGACAAAGTAATGAGAGATCAATCTGGGATCAGAATTAAATCAAAATTATTTTCTTCAGGATGTATTTAATTACTTCAAGTCATTTCCAATTAGAAGATTTTTTCATAATTTGCTACAAACATTGTGAATATAAAGAAGATGTCCTGTTAATAAATCCTTAGAGTTGGCATTCTGTTTGATTTTGATGTTCTAAAATTAATGCTGATATTTTGAGTTAACACATAGTTATATATAAATAAGGATTATACTGTATATAAGTCATAGTATACAAACTGGGTAGACTGAGGGGTTAAAAGTTAAAATGGCCACAGGAAACAGGTGTACATTTAATAGGTCACTAACAGATCCTGAGCTAATGAGCTGTCACTAACACTAGAACCAGCAAGTACTGTAGTAAATGCTGGTGACTCTTTTTTGAGCTAACGTTTAAAAACGGATAAAAAATATATATTTTAATTGCTTTAATCTAACACCAGCTGAAGCAGTCTCTGCTTTGTCAGTATGTTCTTAATAACATGCCCTTGGTGATTTGTTTTAGTAGACTATAAAAAGTACAATTTATGCTACTTTAAATTTAAAAGCATGAAATTAAACTCCTTTTTGTGTGATAAAACAGCGGCTGAGCTCATGCTGCAGTAGATAGTGACCACTCATCGTCTTCAACACAACATTTTTCCCTCAGTGGATGATGTACTAAAATGTTGAGTACAGAGGATTGTTCTCTCATTGGTTTTGGTTCTAGCCAACACCAACTACAGTAGTTAGCTTAACTACATACAAATCAATGTCCCTAACAGCATGTTCATAGCAAGTCATTCATGTTAAGACAAAGTATTTTATATTTTTTAATTTATATTTTATATGCTAAAAAGCAAATATAAGCAAATACAGCCCTGACAGAGCTCAGCAGTGTTTGACTGAATTGATGGCCAGTATTTTTGTTCCTTGACTTTTGGTAATGAGGTGTAACAAACCCCAGGATGGTGATTTCAGTGGTTGAATCCTTGTGCCTGAAAATGTTAGTAATCAAGCTCACCTTTAGTCTACGCCTGAAGAGAAAACACAGATGGTCTGCAGTATAGCAAAGATAAAAACATGATAAAGATCCACTTTCTATATTTGCTGCTTCAAAAAAGGAAATTAAAATGTTTTTGTACCATTCCACTCAGACTTTATATGTGTGTGTGTGTGTGTGTGTGTGTGTGTGTGTGTGTGTGTGTGAGTGTGTTTATAATGAACACAAAAGCACAAAACGGCAAGTTTGTAAAATATATACACATACAGATAACATAAACTATGCATTTTGTGTATCTGATTAGGATCAGAGATTTTGTGTCATTTGAGGAGTACCTCAGTCTATGTTAGTACAGGGACATTCACAGTGTACAATGTGTGTGTGTGTGTGTGTGTGTGTGTGTGTGTGTGTATTTGAGCTGAAAGCAAAAACACAATTTAATAGAATGCAATTTTAAAATAGTCTTAGCTGCCATTGTAATTACATTTAACATTATTCAGCATTGTCATAACAAGTGAAGGGTCTGTATCCTGCCAATTCATTTCTATAATTTCCCAAAAAATCCTAACAAAATACTTTTCCACATTATGTAGTCTACTTTAACCTAATACTACAGAATTGGCATTTCAGGCAAATTACATTTATTGTTCAAGTCTGAATTAATTGAGGTTTTGTTGACACGAAACCTGGAGCTTTCAAATCACATAATCATTACAACACCAGTGAAAAAATCACAATTAGATATTTTCCTCAACTCATTCAGACCAAGACTGTGTGTGTGTGTGTGTGTGTGTGTTTGTGTGTGCATTCTAGTGTGTGTGTCTCAGTGTTGTTCCTATTGTGTTTCCAGATGAGCTGACAGTGCCTGGTCTGTATCCCAGCAGCCCTGACGTGTGGGCATCGTACCCACTGTACCCTGCAGAGCTGTCGCCTGCTCTCCCGCCCGCTTTCACCTACCCCTCCTCTCTGCACGCTCAGGTAACCTCACCTGAGCACCTACAAGCACCTGTTTCACCTCATCTCACATCTGTGCGGGTTTCCTCACCTCACTCCTCTCCCCCCTCCACACCCCTAAGCCTTCAGTCACACTACAGATTTCCCTTCTTGTGAATTAGGACCCTTTCACATTTCCAGGTTGCCAATGCTGTCAGTTTCAACAATTAGGTACACTTCCGGTTTAACCAAAACAAATAAATGCTGTCAGCCTTTAATGTAGGGGTTCCCAGTGCCAGCCCTTTCGACCCTACACTGTTGTGCTTTGTCTCATCTAGCATACCTGATTTAAATAATAAGCTGACTAATTAATAAACTAATTAACAAGTATCATCCCTGGCTGGGTCAGGTGTGCAGAGTAGGGAAAACACAAAAGTTTACAGAGCACCTGGTCACTATGACTGGGTACCCCTGCTTTATATTTGCTTGGAAGTATTATTGGAATGTGTGTATATACAATACCAAGCAAAAGTCTTTGACTCCTGAGAAAATTATAGTTAAAAACTTAGAAAATCATATTTAAACCCTTGTCGAGGAAGCCCTATTACATTGTAGTTCTCATCGAATGCTGAAGTCTGAAGTCACTCCAAACTACAGAATTCCAAACCACCTTTGGAAGAAACACATGCTGAAGCGCTGTATGTGAGGAGCTTTATGTAATGGGTTTACATGGCCGAGCATCTGCACACAAACCTAAATCACTATGGGGAATGCCAAGTGCTGGTTAGAGTGGTGTGAAACATACTACCGCTGAACTGGAAAAGTGTTGTCTGCAGTGATGAGTCATGCTTCATGACTGGTAGTCTGATGGATGAATCTAGTTTTGGTAGATGCCAGGATGCCATACTACCTAACAGAATGAATAGAGCCAGCAGTAAGTAAAGTTTGGTGGAAGGGGAATAATGGGCTGGGGCAGTTTTTCAGAGTTTAGACTCAAAGAAATGTTTCACAATTATATGCCCCCAACTTTGAGGCAATAGTTTGAGGAAGACCCTTTCCTGCTCCAGCATAGCTATGCCCCAGTGCACAAAGTAAGGTCCATGACGACATGGTTTGATGAGTTTGGTGTGGAAGAGCTCTTGTGGCCTGCTCAGAACACCTTTGGGATTAATTGGAATGTTGTTTGTGAGCCAGGCCCTCTTGTCCAGTATCAGTGCCTGACCTCCCAAATGGTTTTGTAACCGAATGCTTCAGAAGCAGATGGAAGTGGCAAACTGGAAATGTAAAAAGAGTCCATATGCATGAAAAATGTGGGATTACAAGTTTGACAACAAAATAACTTTTCTCAAAACACATTTCTATTTTTAGACTATGTTAGTAGTTATGCAGCAACATAATTTGTTGTAGCTTAAATTAAACATGCTAGCTGGCAATCTGTCTAGCAAAGCAAGTGTGACTGAGCCTATAGGCACATTAATGCACATCTTTACCTGCCCAGGGCATCTCCGGGTAACCCTCCTCTCCTCTATAGCACAGCTGCACAGGTAACTCACACCCAGTTAGCATGTTCACCCCCAAACCCTCCCTCAGTGTATCACATTGGCACTCCCTGTGCAATTACAGCCTGGAACTGACCTGCACCTCCGTTAATCTCACAGTGCTACACCCTACACCACCCTGACATACCATACACATAAAGAAACTTCACTGGCAGCTCTGCAGTCACAGCTGTTTGGTCCTTAATTCTATGAGGAACATACTGAAGATCCCATGCACTGAGACAGATTAGGCCACTGGGTGGCTTGGAGTGGGCAGCCCTGACTGAACACATACTGCCAGGTGAAAATAAGTTTAACAACTGTAAAGCATGTCCTCTCTAGCATTGGGGCGGTGAACCTTTGTCTTAATCCTTCATTCAACTCATCAGGTTGGATTTGGTGAAAAAACAGAAACCAATAATGCACCCATACAGAGTAGCTGTTGCGAGGTTGGGCAAGCTTTATACTGAGATTAAATGAAGGCTGTTCAGACGGTACATTGCCTACAGTGGCTTAGAGCCATGTGAACACTGCCATGTTTTTGCCCATGTCCAGGCGATTATGATAGCCTCTCTTTTGTGTTCTGAATACATACTAATGTTTCTAATAATGTGCTTCAAAATTTGATGAACAGCTATACAAATACATACAACATCTGTATTTCAAAAAAAAAAAATCAACATCCGTTTTATTCCACCACTGTGGTTGGCAACAAAAGTTTGACCGAAAATTCGAGTGACTGCAGAAACATTGCTGATGGCGGTGGCAGAATTTTCACTCGTCACTCTGTTCCAGTATCTGTTTTACCATCTACTGTTAATACGTAAGGCAGGTAAACATACAAACATTCAACTTAATGAGATACTTGTTTTGAATTGTATTCATTTTATATATGTGTGTATATATGTGTGTGTGTGTGTGTGTGTGTGTGTGTGTTACAGATTACACTGATCTCATGTAGTTTTGTTGTGAAATAGAGCTAATGGTGGCTAATCTAACTGACCTAGTTTCAATTAGCTAGAACAACACAGTCTAATGCAGTGGCGTGGCAGTTTAGAGTTGATTTCTCAGTTTCAGACTCAGTTAAAGGGGATTTTACAAATGTTCTGTAAAGCTTGTCCACAACATTTGTGCATGGAGTTTAGATAGAGGTTACCTTATAACTGTAATGTCACATTTGTTGGAGAGTGCTGACACAGGCCTTGTTTAAGTGTGCGTGTGTGTGTGTGGGTGTGTGTGAGAGAGAGGGGTTTGGTGTGCAGGCCACTTCCCGCCATTATAACCCCACACAGCCGTGACCCAGATATTACACTAGTCCTCTACTCAATTGACTTACACTGAAGTGAGTTCATATCGATCTGCACTTAGAGTTAGAGCTAGAGAGAGGAGAGGAGAGCTGGGAAGAGAGAGAGAGAGAGATGGAAAGAGACAGAGAGGGTGAGAGAGAGAGTAATGTGAGAACCTTTCATCGCAAAATGGGGAATAAAATAAGCTGGGGTGGATTTCGATTTGAGGGAGATGGTAAAACAGATAGCAGGGGTTGCAGATGGTGATTAGCTGAAGTGGATTTGAAACTGCACTACCTGACACACACACACACACACACACACACACACACACACACACACACACACACACATTGAGGAGTTAAATTTGATTCTTTTCTCTGGACTGTATAAAATAACAGTTAATAGTCTAGTCATTCTTGCTTGCTCTTTATACTTGAATTGCCTGTTTATACCTCTTTTATTTCTGTATATAAGTAGCAGCTGCATTTTTCTGAAAGATGTAAGAAAGGGGAGAGGAGGGTGCAATCTAACTCAGGGTACATTTGAAAGGTTCAAGTAGAACATGCTTTCTCTTATTGCCATAACAGTATCATTTGTGTTCTACACACTGACAGACGTCTTCCAAAGTAAAGTGACTGAACACAATTTTACCCAGAACAATATTATTATATTATATTCAGAACAATAATTTTTTGGAAGCTTTAATGCACAGATTAAAAAATATGTACTACAAATATAAAAACGCATACAAATTCTGATATTTGCTGAAATAAATATATTTTTATGTTTAAATAAATATATTTTTATGAAAAGCTTGTCTGGTTTTAATTAGGGATGTGACTTTTTGGCAAAAACACTATTCGAAAATCGATGAGAACTATTCGAATATTATTCGAAAATCGATCC
>JBBPCY010000082.1:667412-691638 GCA_037974405.1 Brachyalestes nurse
GCCTAGTCTACCGTGCCTGTAGGGAGTTTGACTGGTAGCGACACCTTCAGGCTGAATTAATGCATTACATGAAATATCTTCATTTCTGTTCCGTGTTTTTTAAGTGAGTCCCTTAAGAGAGATATTGCTAAAACGCTATTCGAAATAACTATTCAATATTCGAACTCTTATCGAATATTCGACTATTCGAAAATCATGTCTCATCCCTAGTTTTAATAACATCCAGTTGTACTGAATTAGTTGAGTTTTGCATCAATGTATTAGACTTTTCACCAAATACATTTCATTACTGTTTTAAAGGATACCACTTTTAGGGGAACTTTTGCAACTTTGCAACTTGTAATATTTGCATTTTTACTTTTTGGTCATTTGTCATAGACAGTATTTTCAAAACCAGTTTTCGTTTGGATATGCATATTATATGCAGGTTGCTTGTTTTAAACAATCAGTCAAATCATTTTAAAATAATTCAAAATGTGACCTGCTGTTCCCTGTATATCGATGGCCAAAAAGCAAAACCTCCTTCAAATTCACTTTTTTTGAGAAAACCTCAAAAAACTTTTGAGGCTTTCATCAGGTGACTTTTCTGTCAAAACGAAGGGCGGGATTATCTTGCAGACAGGCTGAATATGTGCAGTTGTTCTCATCATCCAAAGTGAAATCTACCAGTCAGAAAATTCTGCAGTTAGGAGGTTTTGCGCTTCAGCCATCGATATGTTATTTTTACTTCACTGTACACATATATAAGGAGCACTGAGGTGCATGCATTTTATTTACTATATAAACTAAGGTATTATTGAAATGACTATAATTACCTCATTTTTTTCTCTGTAGCTTTACAGAATGCTGGTTAAAAAATCCATTGGTAAAAAAAAATCCCATTTAACCTAATAACTTGTAGGGAGCAATTTAAATATTGTCCAAATGTGTACATCTAGAGTTTGATTCGTTTCAAATGATATTACTTTGTGCCCATATGAAAAATCACACTGTTATGGTGGGTCAGTTTTTGTATTTATGTTATGTATAATTTCATTTAATGTGTTGTTTTCTGTGGTTGTGCTGTGCTCCTTGTTGCTGTTGTTTTAAAGCTACAGAGGTTGAAAAAAGCTGCACAGTCCAGGTTATTAGCACAACATGGACTAAAGCATCGGGACGCCTGACCATTACAAGGACTTTAATGACATTGCATTTAAATACATAGACTTTAATATGGAGTTGGTCCCCCCTTTGCAGCCATAACCGCTTCCACTCTTCTTGGATGACTTCCACAAGATTTTGGAGTTTGTGTGGGAATTTGTGTCCATTCATTCTGTAGAGCATTTATGAGGTCAGGCACTAGGTCAAGACCGTGCAGGCCAGTCAAGTTCTTCCACACTGAACACCTCCAGCCATGTCTTTATAGAGCTGCTTTGTGCAGTGGGACACAGTCCTGCTGGAATAGAAAAGGTTCTTCTCCAAACTGTGTCCACAAAGTTGGAAGCATGGCATTGTCCAAAATGTCTTGGTCTGCTGAAGCATTAAGATTATCCTTCACTGAAAGTAAGGGGTCTAGCCCAAACCATGAAAAACAGGTGTGCCCAAATACTTTTGTCCATATAGTGCATTAACCTGTTGGTCGAATTGTATTTTTACCAGCGTTCTGTGAAGCTTATCCATCCTGGCAGTTATAACTGCACTGGTGTTCTGAGCCCTAATAAGTCAGTTGTGATTCCCCTGGTACAGTGCAGGTCTTCGAAACTGGACCTTGAATTCAGTTTCTGGTCCTTGTATTTTTCAGTCACTCGATGGACTAGGTAGTAGACCTGAGACTGTGAGCTTACGAAATAAGCGGAAAAATGTCATTAATTCATAAATTCATTAAACACTGTGCGACACACACAGTAACCACATTGTATCAATGTCACCCACCCCCTAGATCCGTTGGCTCCCTCCAGCAGATGCTCAGGGCTGGAAGTCCAGGCAGTTCTGCTGAAATATGTGTGAGTAAAACAATCTCTCTCTCTCTCTCTCTCTGTAAAAATCTCATGAAGCTGACATGTATGCAAAACACCCCACACGACATGTTTTGTTGATTGTACTCATTCTTTACACGTTTATGTATTTTTTCTGCAAATTTTAATGCACAATTTGTACTTATTTACACCTTTGTATATTTAATGCTGAGATAAAGTAAGATCAGTAACCAGCAATATTTGAGCTTTTTTAGCGTAGATGGACACAGACTCAGTATTTGGCAAATAACAGGTCACTACATTACAAGGTATTTTGAAGGTAAGAGTAGTCTTATTGTATATAGGTACCACTTACATTGTACCCCTTCTTAGGCAAAATGCAATTTGTGTCTTTGTTCCTGCCTTTGACTGTGTATGAATTGTCTTTGGCTGTGTGTTTGTGTGTGTCTGTGTGTGTGTGTGTGTGTGTGTGTGTGTGTGTGTGTGTGTGTGTGTGTGTGTGTGTGTGTGAGTGAGAGGGGGTTTTATGGATGAAAATTGTTTCTTGCATTTGCTGTGCAGGATCCTCTCTGTGTTTTGAAGCATCAGATGTGTTTGAATCTCACACAGGGCAGAGGCCACCGCAGGCCATGAGTTAGCACCCAGATAACACACACACACACACACACACACACACACACACACATACACACACTAGAGCTGAAAACACTCATACCAGCTACTGCTAACACTAGTTGACAGCTAGCTAACGCTTAATGAGAGAGACAGTGAGAGAGAGAAAGAGAAAAACAGCAAAGGAGAAGAGAGAGAGAAAAAGAGTTAGAAGAGCAGCAGTATGGCCAACTCTCATGTATCTGGCGTGAGACTCACACTTTCAGTCTTGATCTCACTCTCCCTTGGTCACGCAAGTAGTCTCAAGTCAAATTCCCCTTCCCGCCCACAATTATTTGATCCTGTGTTAAATCTGCAGTCTGAATTTCATTCAGGCTTTCATTTTAGCTAAGTAAAACATGTTTTAGAACAGAATCAGTAACTGAAACTTTTGCTTTGCACTCTTACCACTAAGAGTTTTGTTCACATGATGATGGGCAAATTTAACTTTTACTCTAATGTTTAACAGGAGCTAGAGCTAGTTTGCTATGGGCTACTCTACCTAGCCAAAGAGAACAAAACCAAAAGTGCTGTCTTAGATTCCTAGCCTTGAATGGCTCTCGAATGTGACAGACAGAGGCAGAAAGAGAGAGAGACTGACAAATCAGTAGTCTTTTGACTTATCCACATAATTACCTAGAGGCCACTCATTTGTCCACAGTGAACTCAAAGGTTGGCAGTATTGGAGGCCTGTTACTGTTATGTGGAGTTTAAACACAACAAGCTTGTGTTTTTCTTTTCTCTAAAAGTTTTAAATATAACATTTTAAATAAGGAACATGTTTTGACTATGAAAATGTGAATTTTAGAGCATGTGCGTTCACAGTCAAAGGCAACTAAAATGACGATGTGTTAAAGGCTTTTCACACGGCGCACGACAAAACTGAAAGAAATGAAAGGTCAGAATTCACAAGTGGGAAAAGCTTGCCCTCACTGAGGAGATCTGTGCATGTGCCGTAGCCAAAACTTGGAAAAAACATTTTGTTTGTACCTTATTTAAACAAGATGCTACAAACCTTGATTTTTTGGAATTTCAATATTTTAAGTACATTTGTTGTTTTGTTTCGGGTTTCTTGGTCACTCCCTTTATATGACTGGAAGCACTGCCCCTCTGTGTTGCCGAGCTGCAAAGTGTACAGACTTTCCTGCAAGAGCTTTTTTGGTGATCATGGTTACTGCAGGTGGCTCTGTGCTACAACAGACTGCACTGGACTTCTGGTCAAGCACTTGAGATGTGATTCAAAGGTCCCCCTGGAGTCGCACTTTTAGGGCAGCTGGTGGCCTAGTGGTTAGGAAGTTGCCCCTGCCATCAGAAGTATGATTCCCAAGACTGCAAGTGGCACCTCTGCAGTCATGATCAACCTTTCTTGATTACAAAGAATACGCCCGACATGGATCAACATTGTGTGTCGAGGTCTGTCAATAAATCAGAAACTGTGGTACCCCTGAGCGAGGGACCATCCCAACACACTGCTCCCCAGACGCTGTGTTCCTGGCTGCCTTCTGCTTCACTTGGGGTTAAATGGATTAAATACAGAGGAAGAATTTCGTGTTGTTCACACTGTGTGCTGTGGTGTGTTCATGTATGACAAATGGAGACTTTACACATATAAAGCTAACGTCTGTCCTGTATAGAGTACATACCTATTTTATATCAAGAGAAAAATTGTAATATTAGAACTACAAATAAATATCAAGGCATAGAGCCATCAACGGAGCACTACACTCCTCCATTTCACCTGCACTAAAATCTATGATTTCAGTCATAGAGCCTGTAAACAACAACCAATGCATAGAGGCTATATAAACTGCGCAGTAACATTTAGCTGACTAGATGGCAGCCCATTATGACATCATATTATTTTGATCATTTGTTTATGTTTTGAATGTCATTTTTGCAATATTTCAAAACTACTACTAAATGTGTTTCTGATTTATTGACAGGCCTCGACACACAATGTTGATTCATGTCGGGCGTATTCTTTGTAATCAAGAAAGGTTGATCATGACTGCAGTTAAACTGTAAATGGCCTTTAGTACTCAGCTGTACATGTGAGATTATTGCGGTATGAGAAGCTAATATCATGTGTTGGAAGAAACATGGCTTAAGGAGATGTGGTATTGTGTTGTTGGCTCACACACTATCTGAGTCATACACACCCCCACACACTCACACACACAAAGCCACTGTCCCCTGGGTCGATATGTATAAGGAGACAGGAAGAGACTTGTTCTTAGATTCTTTAGGGATAGGATGGGTGGATGTGTGGTGTGTGTGTTTGTGGGTCCCTTACCCAATTTTACAGAAACACACACATACAGCCTTACCCTATCTAAAGCCGTGCATGTTCGTAACCATGTGAACCTAGTTCAGTGACACAGTGGCGTCTGTCCAGACAGAGTGATTTGGCCTCCCTTATCAGATAAACATACCAATTCCTTTGGCTAATCTGGCAAATCTTGAGGCGCACCCACACACTTCCCCATAATCATTCATTTGGTTGGTAAAATTGCTGCTTTCTTTTAGATTTCTTCCTAAACCATTATGCTTAACAATTCAGTGCATGATGCCTTAGGCCTCTATCTAAAGATAGACTTTAGATAGGGTTATGCTGTATGTGTGTGTTTCCATAAAATTAGGTAAGGACCCACTCACACACACACACCCATCCTATCCCTAAAGAATCTAAGAACTAAGAACGGCTTTAAATTCTTATTCGAATGTACTGGTACATACAAAGTAAATGCTAACATACAAAAACAAAAGATTTTGTCAAATGTTACCAGTCATTTCAAATACATTTTTTGAAACATTAATGGGGCTTTTAGTTTTGGGTTTATTGGTCACTCCTCATTTAAACACAGTTAATGGATTACTCTTAAGATTTGCTAATATGATTATTATTTACACTGATCATAACGTTTCAAGCTAAATCAGAATGGTGATGATTTAGCCTACAAATTAGTTTGCTGTATTAGTAATTAAAACCTTCTGTAGAAGGTTGTGTTGCATTACTAATTCCCGATCCTATCTACTCTACAGCAGTAACAGTGACCTGAGAAAATGTGCTTGGATGCCACAGACTGTTGCAGTTATGTTTATCATGATTATAGATTGATCTGACTTTAACTTGACAAACTGCTGATATCTCAGTTCAGCCTGATTCTGCCTGTATCTGTGTTTGGCTTGTTTTCTGTAGTTCCCTTGTCTTAGCATGACCGTGTCTGAGCCTGACCTTTTTGAAGATAACGATCATGCTCTTGTAAATAATCACTTTTATAAATAGCCAGATGGACCCTTTTTGTTTATGTTGGGAATACCGGATTGAGAATACCATTTTGGAGCCAACTGGGGAATGCCAGCCACAGCAGCGTTATGGAAAAATCAAAGTAGTCTTCCAGCTACTTAACTAAGAATCTAAACTAAACAAAGCGGAAGTTCACAGGAGTTGTTTTATATAGATTGGTCACTTTCATGTTTCAACATGGTTCAGGCTTTGGACGCAGCAGCAGTGGTCACAGAGGACGTATTTTCAGGGAGGACCAGGAAACATCGCTGAGGGAGACAGCTTGTCGCCATGTCGATGGGATAAACAAGCTGAAACTGGATATTTCTCTGGGGACGGGTGGGAGGGGCTGTTCAGATCTGAGTGATTTTCACACTGACCTGGGAGCCGTCCTGCTGGCTCTGCTCTAATAGAGAAAGGCTGGGGTTCGGGTACTGCTGGGTGGTATCCATACGGTTCAGCAGCATGATTTTTCCTAACATTTTACAGTATCAGATGATGTCTAAGTTTGTGCTAACAGACTTAAGAAACCCATGTTTCCAAAAGGGTACCTTATACAGTATAAACAATGTAATTTCCATAGAGGTAATTATTCATTTGAGTGCAGGTTTATTGCTATTTTTCAAGATACTATGTACCTTAATATGCAAAAATAAATAAGAATAAGTAGTAAGTATAAATAAGAAGGACCAAAAGGTAAATATATGTATATATTGTTCTATGTGTAGTTTACATTGTTTTTGTGTTTTTTGTGTTTATATACAATTTGAAAACTTACCCACTTAGCCCAGTCTCAAGTTTGCTTTACAATGCAGTACATTGAAAAAAGGGAAAATAACATGATGTTGAAAATAATCTGTGAGGTGGAAAAAGGACAGAAGTACTGTTTAAAGGAAAGAGTCGCTGAAAGAGGAGGGTCTAGCATAAGGGACTGTGTGTAGACTGCTGTCAGAGGATCTGTGAGAACAAGAGAAGCTATCAAAAATGTACAGGATCAAGATTATGAACAGGTTCAGTACTATAGGCTACAGGCAACCAGTGCTGCTGAGCCAAAACAAGGTGAGCAGATGTTTTACTGCAAGTTAGAACGCTTGAATTTTCTGCAGTTGAGGTGAATGAACTGAAGTTTGTTAATATTTTTAGCCAGGAGACCAGTAAAAGAGAATTACAATAATTAATACAGGAAACTACTAAAGCATGAACTAATGTTTTGGCCTTAATACTAGTGAGTAATGGCCAGCGACAGGCAAGATTAAATAGATGAAAGAATGCAGTTAGGGTTTGTGACAGTTTTTTTCCATATTTAATTTTAGAAAATTATCATTCATCGAGAGTTTTAATTTATGGCTGCATGCTGCCAGAAAACTTGGGTGGACAATGAGAAGTGGAGTTTGTTCTGACATCGTCGGCACAGTAATGGAAACCAAGAATATGTCTGCAGATATTTTGAGTGAGGGGCAACATGTAAATAACATAGAGGAGGGGTCCTAGAACAGATCCTTGAGGTACCCCGGTGGTAAAAGGTGCGGTAAACGATCTGTGTTTGCCAGTAGTGATGAACTACTGCTTGTCTGTAAAGAAGGTATGGAATCTAATAATTAGACTTGGGTACATTAGCATAGCAGACATAAGCCAAGCAACAGTAAGCCTAGCATGAGTATTGTAAAATGACACTTGTAAAGGCGATATGTTTTGACCCGGCACTATGTTTTGAGTCAGGGGAGCTACTCTTGGCTCAGCCTAAAAGAGCAATTTCTTCTCTGAGAGAAAAGTCAGGGTGTGTAGTCGAGAGAGGAGGGCTAGTGTTGCTAACAGTGGGGGTGCCAGCCAGCAGCGACAAGCCTAATAAGGATTGTGAACCAGCTGGCAGAAGATTTTGGCTACTGTTGGCAGGCATGAGCATAAGTGTAGCATGAGGCTTAATACTGAATGGATCTGACTCAGTGTTGAACTATGGAGGCCATAATGACTCACTCAGTTTGCTTTGTTTGACGTTCTTCATACACAGCGAAGTTACAATCCATGAAAGAGGCTAGACTGCTTAGTATTAACTACATTTTTTTCCTATGAAGGTGCTCACCATGTGGTGCCATCCATAATAAACCCTAAAGCCAGCTGGAGTCGTATTGCATTGCAGCGTGCCCTTAATTACCTGGGCATTCTCACTCTCTGGAATAAACGTGCCTATTGTGTGTTACTGAGGAGGCAACAACCACATCAGAGACAGCAGAAGATTTGTTCTTGAGGTTAATGTGACCCCCATTCTTTTGGCATCACTGTACATGGCCCCGCTGAGACCATTGATTAATGGCTGTAATGACCTGTTAGGCATACTGTTCAGTTATTAATCCTAAAATGTCACTGATGTAGTCAGCTATAAAAGCATGTAATTCATCATGATGATAAACTTAATCTATGTAGTACCTGTCATACATAAAAAATTAACAGAAATAAACCAAAATATAAGGAGAGGGTGAAAATGAATGAATCTGTAGCATAGTTACACGTCTCTTGTTCCACGAAAGCAGTATTGCTGCAGCAGTTGGAATAAGCTGCAGCTTTCCTGTAGACTTTTGAGGGTGTCCAGCAAAAAGAGCATTACAACGTTCTAGTCTGCTGGAGATGAATGCAGGGATTAGCTTTTCAACATCAGACTTGGGCAAAAAGCTTTTGACTTTTGAAATGTTCTTCAAATTATAAAATCCTGTTTCGTCTATTATCTTTCAACCCCTTTTTTCACGTTAGGCCTATTATTCAGAGGCTACTTGCACTACACTACAAACAGGCAAAAGTGTAGAAGTTCAGACTAGCCTTTACTCATTTTATGTGAATTATTTTTTATTCGAGGCTCCTTGAAATAAACGGAGAAGATTGAAATAAACAGAAAATGCAGATTTAGAGAATAAGATAAGTTGTATGCAAAAGTTTGGCCACACTTGATAAATTGATGCTTATTGTTTTGTTGATTTTAAATAAATAAAAGCCCACAATTACTGTTTAAGTGCTGCATTCAACATGTTGGAAGAAAGATTGTGGCCTGTGTAAAGGTTACAATGCGTTTTATGTTTTGTTTTCCTGTATTTTAAGTTCAGCAGACAAATAGAATCTGCTGAAATTAACTTTAAATGCTATATTTAGGCGCATTCCCTGTAGAGGATATAAACTTATTTTCACTTACAAAATTAAAAAAGTAAACAAATGGAGGTTGACTGTGGCTTTTTACCAGGCTTTTGTTATTCCCAGAACAACATCAGAACAAACAAAATGTCAGACATGATGAGAACACAGCACCGATTCATAGCACTCTTTCAGTCATAAAGAAAAAAAACATTTGTTTTCTAGCTGAAGTGGAATTAATAAACTTGTGTCGATTGTAAACACACATTAAAACATGTAGACATTCTGTGACCATGAGCATTGCCACTGAACTACACCTCATTTGGGATGTGTGTGCGTGTGTGTGTGTGTGTGTGTGTTTGTGTGTGAACATGTGAATTCTGCCATGGGGAATATTGGCCAATGGCCTGAGTAACCAAGCAGTTCCTTTTGAACCCCTGCATCGCCCCACTACTGAGAGGTGAAGTGTGTGTGTGTATGTGTGTGTGTGTGTGTGTGTCGACAGGGGGTTATTATGCTCAGCTGAGATCCTATTAGAACTCTCTCTCTCTCTCCCTCTAATGTTCTGATG
Source organism: Brachyalestes nurse (assembly GCA_037974405.1). Classification (NCBI taxonomy): domain Eukaryota; kingdom Metazoa; phylum Chordata; class Actinopteri; order Characiformes; family Alestidae; genus Brachyalestes; species Brachyalestes nurse. The sequence goes on from JBBPCY010000082.1 coordinate 676,993, forward strand.
TTCTGGACAGCTGCTCCCTTGCCCCCCCCCCCTCCGTGTGTGTGTGTGTGTGTGTGTGTGTGAGGGAGTAAGTGAATGAGTTTATTTTCAGGCATTTTTCAAGGACAAAAATGGACTGACCTGCAGGACTAACAAAATTACTTTAATTAAAGTGTTGCTTGTTGTATTTGTTTTATACTGCAAAATAAACCAGAAACGTTTCTTTGTTGCTCCAAAGGTTACAATTGTGATTAGTTTCAGGAATAAGCTTATTTCATATAAACTTATGTACAGCAAGTTTGTGTATCATTGAAACCTCATATTTCCCACACATCATTTCAACAGAAGAAAAATCTTAAAATAGAAGAATACGTAAGGAGCTAAAGAGTTACAACGATATTTAATCATTATATTGTTTTCTATTGTAAGATTTATAGTCATCAGCTTAATTAAATCAAATGATACTTTTAAATGAAAATTATTTAGGCCTCTTGTTTTTTTGTAGGGTAACAAATTAATGCTCTGAAAAAACATGAGTTTTTCAGTGATATGGGTAGTAATGCATACCACAGTGTAAACTAAACTAATCCAGCCACAGAGGCAGCAAGCCTGCAGAGGTGGGAGTTGAGTGTTTATGTGTGGACTGGCTGGATGCTTGAAGCAGAATTGACAGGAGTGTGGAGGGTGCTGGTGAAGGAGGCTTGCTTCGCTGCCTGGAGTTGGTCAGAACAGGTTGCATCACAGAGCTCAGTGAACCGAATTGGACGATTTTTCCATGGAAACGTCGTTGTCAGTGACGACTTCTGACAGACAAGCAGCTTCACACAGGGAGATGATATCGGCCACTGGCTGCACGTATCAATAAAAATCAGTCTGCATCATATTTGGATGCAAACACTGTCATCTTTAAAGGCACTGCAGAATGCATCAGAATCAGAGGTGTAGAAAAGTGGTGGTAGTAGCCTAGTGGGTAAAACACTGGTCCCCCTCTCCCAATTTCTACCATTGTGTCCTTTAGCAAGACACTTAACCCTCATTGTAAGCTGCTCTGGATAAGGGCGTCTGCCAAATGCCCCTTTACCAATCACAATTAGATCCCAGATGATTTTTGATCCCAGATGAAAGTGTTTATGCTCTGACTGCACAGACACAGAGAAACAAAGCCAAGAACAATATGAAATGTAGTATAAAGTCAAAATAAACCTCTCCAGAAATACTCTGAAAATGCTTTGCTTGATATCTGCTAACTATATATGTGAAACAGCATAACGGTTTAAAAAGAAACGTGCAACTGTGTACAGTTTCAGAAACTGTGGTATTTTCCTGGTAGTAAATAAAGCCAGTAAAATGTTGATTTTCTGTCTTCTTTTTAGGCTCCTTATGTGTGATGGTGGCCATGGATGGCCTTGATCGAGCTTCCGGCTCCTTTGCCCCTCCTCCCACTCTCTCTCTTTTTCCCTCTGTCTTTCTCTTTCTTCCTATCTGTTCTTCTTCCAGCAGTCCAAAACCAGGGGCCTCCAGACACACCTTCTTCAGTCATGGACCACAGGTGAGGACTTTCTGTTCAATTCATGTTTCAAATTTTACACACGATGCCTGTTACACATTTTAAACAAAATCTTTTGAGTACTAGAAAGATTTCATTTCAAAATGCTGTGTATGTACGTTTGTAGCAACATTGGATATAAAGACATTGGAAAAGAATAAAATTTGACAGATGGCAAAAAAGCTCTTTCTCTAATAGAGGTGGTATTAAGCATGAAATAGCAGTCATCATTACTGTAATGTGTAAAACCCCAACAATTTATATTGTGAAATAAAGAGATTACACACCAGTAGTCTGTTGACTTGATTGAGGGCGCGAGAGAAAGAAAGAGAGAGGAAAAAAAGAAAGAAAGATGGGGAGAAACTCTGAAATCATGTACAATATGGAATGTGATGTGGGAAATCTCTCTCTCTTCCTCCTCAGGTTAACACCACGCCCCCTCAGGCTACAGGGCAAATCAAGACCACCTCTGCCTCCATCACACAACCCCCACTCCCACCACACTCTCTTTTCTACTGTTACACCACGAACACTTCAATCAAAGGAGTACACACAAGGCTAGCTTCAAAAACAGCATCTGCAGCATGTCGGGCAAACAGTTATCCCCTTAAATTCTGGGCTGTTTATTCAGCTATGACACTTAAGGCTTGTTATACTTCAAATTATTCAGCATCTATTAAGAATCTAATATTCAGTTAAGTAATTATCTACCTATGTATACTCTGTCCATTCATGGCTGCTGTTGCTGGGTTTACAGAACGCTCTATCGTAAACTGAAGTGGACAGGTCTGCCTTTGTCAAAATATGCAAATGTACTGTGCTGTCATTATTAGGGTTAATTAAAAAAAACATTTATTTTATATGCACATGTAAGGTCACACTTATGATAGATCAAGTACAGGTCTTTTTTTGTGTGTAACTGAGCTAATTTTAGCATGATGGCTAATTCAGTATTCTTTCCAATCTGTTTGGATTAGCGACAGTAACACAATTGTAGCATAGCATTTTAACCTGGAACTTGGTGTCATGTAGCAACACTAAACAAATGTAGCATTATTGAGAGAATAATGTACATATTTTAACAAAACATACAGCTTGTCTTAACAGCAAGTAAGCATTATAATGTTATATCACAAAGCCATCATGAGGAAATGTCACGTTCAAGTCAAGTCAAAGTTATACTCCAGACCTAACAGCTCCAAACTGGTTTATACAGATTTTTACATTCGGCAGATGCTATTGTCCGGAGCAACTCACAGTTTTCACATATCACAGATGTAGGTGAATGTAGTGTTAGGAGTCTTGCCCAAGGACTCTTATTGGTAGAGTGTGATGAGCTGCACAGATTAGGATTTAAATTCCGCTCTCCTACTTGGAAAGTAGCAATGTTATCCACTACACTAATCAAGCATACCTGCCAGATATACCAACAAAAAATGGTACTGCCTGACTTCCAGCAATTTTCTTCTCAATAATTTCTGAGCAGCTTAACCATGTTTTGCTGCGGTGGAACATCTGGGTGATACAACATGACCCACTGAAAATAGAAACAGGATGTTCATAAAAAATATGTTGTGTTGCTTCGGTTACAATGGTAGCATCTGGTTTTGTTACTGTTGTACATTGCTTGCTGTTAAGACAGTATTATACTTTCTCATTCTATTCTCATATGATTTACAGTCATTCTGTAAAACCCGTCCCGCCTGGCAACAGTAGCTATGATATAGTACATTTGAGGGCGGAGCCTGGATAGAACAGTTGTACTTTAAGGTACCCTAGAGTTTAAGGGGTTAACGTTCATGTTTAGAAATGTTCTTTCCCACTGAAAACGCCTCTCTGGTCTCGTTCATCCACAGTTTTCACGTCTACGTGTGGCTTGGAAGTGAATTTACTGCGACAATGAAGCCACACAGGCGATGCGTGGAACTCCTTTAATTAAAATGTTGTGGTTGTGTATTAATCATATTATCTTTATCATTATTATTATTATTGTTATTATTGTTGTTGTTGCTATTTACATCGATTATATCCAGAAAATTCTGATCAAGTTGACGCATGACTCGCCAAAATGATGACGACGCTGTACATTTTTAGATATTTTAAAGACAAATTACGAAGTATTTTTGTAATCAAGTGAATGTTTTCAGTGCCGTGTGTTTGATTGCTGATGTCGTCCGTTACGTGTGCGAGAATTTCAGTTTGATGACTCTGAATGTGTTCTCTCTTTTCTGCTGCCTATTTTGCCTATTTAGGAGCTTGTCCATAGCTACTGTTGCTAGGTTGGACAAGCTTGACAGAAGCTGGTGGAAATCCCCTTAACCTGATTGGAAGCTGTACCAGTTTTTAATCACCATACCTTAAGGCAGCAGTTAACTGACAATCTCTGTGAACGCTCACGCTGCCAGGCATGCTTTGTTTCAGCTAACATTGACATGGTCGTTTCTCTGTAGTTTGGATTAAGAACACAGTTCAGTTCAGTAGTTGTAGCATTTTAAACTGGAACCTAACACTACAGCCCCTCATTAGACTGAATGGGATTTTCACCAGCACTTTGGAAATCTCATCCACCTTAGCAACAGCAGCAAGGGCCGACTGTGTGAGGATAAGGCAGTCCTGCTCTCTCTCCTATAACATTTTCAATATGAAGATGTCATTAGAGCAACAAAACCATTGGGGAAGAGTAATGTAGCACCGCAGAGAATCCTAGTGACTTTATTAGCTGTATGGTACAGATTTTTATCTGATAATCAACCCTGTTTGCTACTGATCTTCTCAAGTTATGCAGTGATAGAACGGTATTGGATGTTGTAAAAAGTGACATTTTATGCTCTTAGTCAAATTGCTTTATTTTTTTTCCAAGCTAATTGGATAGAATATAAGACGTCTACTGTAAAAGTACCATTTTTTTTCTTTAACCTTTAGAAGTCACTTTATTCCACTTTATCATTAATAAAAAATACATTCAACACTATTTCTCAACTCTACTCTGTTCCATATTAAATTCCTATAAAACTACAGTGGGATTTTGTCCACAGGTGACTTCTAAGGGCTGAAGCTGAGGGTTGAATGAGTTGCTGGTCCAGTAGAGGCAGGCAGTGTGAATGTTCTTCACGTCGGCGTACGCTGTGCGGCCGACGCGACGGTGCTGCTTCTCCACTTTCAGCATCTCTATTAGCATGCATTCATTTCCTGTCATTATGGAAAAGTCATCTTCGTATCTGAGGGCTTTTTCTTTTTTTCCCAAAGAGGTGAAGGGTGTCAAATATTTTTGGATCTAAGAGAGAGAAGCAAAGGAGAGAAGAATTCAATCCAGTGTTTGTGAAGTCTAAAAATAGCTTCATGTGTCTCTCTCCCTCCTCTGATGCTATTGTGGTCCTCGTGTTGGGACGACAAACGGAAATACTTCTAAACGCGCCTGGTCCTGCGAACGCGTGAGCTGAAGACGAACTCGATACCTAAGCCATCGTTTTTTCCCCGTGCATGCTTGTGGCATGGCTCTTTTTCCTCATGGTTCATTTCCCTCAGTGAACATGCTTAATGTGTAATATTAACATGGGAGCTTCCCCAACAGTTTTTTGAGTGTTTTGCCAGAAGAAACTGTATGAAATGTCTTTGTGGGAAAAAAAATTAATAAAAATGGTTTTTATATAAACAAACTGAAGTGAAACCTGTCAACTATGTGATGTGGTGTGTGTGTGTGTGTGTGTGTGTGTGTGTGTGTGGGGTAGCTATTGGACAAGTGTAGAATCCACACAGTCCGCTTCAGCAAAGCTCCTGCTACGATTATTCTCATTTCTCTTTTGGCTTCACTGAACATGTTTTTGTCTTCTAAAGGTGTGATAATCCATCCAGCTTTCACATCTTTCTCTCCTTCACACCTCTGTCCATTTCCCTCTTTCTCTGCATCACTCTCTCTTTATCCATTCCCCTGTTTCTTCCCCTTTCTCTCTCTCTCTCTCTCTCTCCCCTCCGCCTTCTTTTCTCTCACTTTTTCTCTTTCCTTTCCCCCTCCTCTCTCCCTATCTCTTTCTCTTAATCTCTCTTCCCTTGTCTTTCTTTTGCTCTTTTTCCGTTCTCTCTCTCCCCCTCTCCCTTTTTCCTCTTTGTCTTTCTTTTAGTCTCTCCCTCTCTTTATCTTTATCTATCACTCTTCCCCTTTTTTTCAGCTCTTTTTGTCTCTCTCTGTGCCTCTCTGTCTCTCTCCTCTCTCTTCTCTATCTCTCACTCTTCCCCTTATCTTTTACGCTCTTTTTCTCTCGATCTCTCTCTCTCTTTCCCATTTCCCATCTCACTCTTCCCCTTATCTTTCTTTTCTCTCTCACAGTCTCTCTTCTCTATTTCTATTTCTTCCCCTTATATATATTTATTTTACTCTCTCTATCTGTCCTCTTCTTGCCCTCCTGCAGTAATAGTCTCTCTTTCTCTCCGGAGAAAAAACTCACAAGGGTTGAGAAGAAAGAGGGAAGCACCAATTTCCTTACACACACACACACACACACACACACACACAAACGCGAGGGAATAGCCGCAATCCTCATTCTGTTGAAGTCACACGTCTTGGTCATGTGACTCCCAGTGGAGCCGGCCACCGCGTGAACTTTTGTCACGTTGAAAATGCAGACGCGTTTCTGACAAGTGCATTTAAGAGGTGTCGTTGCCATGTGTGTAACTCTGGAGTGTGTGTGTGTGTAAGGAGTGTAAGGCTACGTTGGTGCATTGTGGTTCTGTGAGTTGAAGGTGGCAATTTAGCTGCATCAGTTTTGGAGAGTCACAATCTATTACCATCGATTATAAAGATATTCAGTATTTTCTGCCTAAAATGAGATTCTCAGTCTACTATTTAAAAATACAATGACGTATTGTAATCGTACAAAACATATGGGAACTCTGAGTAAACAATAAATTACTGGAGAAACTGCTACTAGTAAATTTCTGTTACTTTACATATTCTGTTTACAGGGTTTTAGCAATAGTTTTGAATAAAAAATGAAGAGATTTTGAATCATTTGTTAAAGAATTGTATTCAAACTGAATCATTATGAGGTTTTACTGTGTTATTACAGTGAAATAAAACTTAAGTTATGTTTGTTTATTTATTTATTTACCACGGTTGTGTATATGAATGATGTGCTGTTGTGATTGACACCCTTACCAAAATAATCCAATTGAATAGAACTGTGTAATGGTGCAATATGAGACTCCATGAATCACTGAATCAGCCTCTAAAGAATCGTAATTATATTGTGAGAGGTTTAGAGACCTGGTGTGCATAAATACTGTTGTCCTGGAGTACAAATCTGTGTGATCACATAGAAATCAACTGTCCTTTGCATTGCATTTAAGGTTATTCTCTGTGTGGGAATAAATAGCTTTACTTTGTTTTTCATCTGTCAGAAGAATATTACAGCACTGCTAAGGAATGCCAGTGTTTAAGAAAAATTAAAATTAGATTATAAATCTGTGCGGTTGTGTGTGTGTGTGTGTGTGTGTGTGTGTGTGTGTGTGTGTATATGTGTGTGTGTGTGTGTGTGTGTGTGTGTGTGTGTATGTGTGTGTGACTGTGAGTTACGTCATTTCTGAAACATTACCCTCTCTAGCTCTGATTTACTCCACCGTGAGGCCATGTTTTCTTTGTCTTTTAGTAGAACTATTTGCAACCAGGACAACAGTGTGTGTGGTGTTCTTGTCAGACATATTGTATTTTTAGGGATTTTTTGTCATTTCTGACAAATGTTCATGGACCTGAGCCGGTTTTGTAATACTGATAAAGACCTAAAATTCTGTGTTTCACCTCGTCCTCTGAAACCTCTTGCTTTCTCTGTGTATACTGAACACAAACCTTTGACTAAGATTTGTACTGTCCAATAGTATAAGATTCTGTCAGAAGTCTAGCCATTCACTTAAAACTGCACAAACCAGCAGAGCAGTTAGCGAGAGAGTCGCTCATTTCAGTCTGTAATTTACAGTTAGTGATTAAGACTGTTATGCGATTAACACTGTGTCATGCTGTTGATACTGTGTTAGTCTGAGTTTTTCAGGTTAGTAACTTACTGCACTGTTTCATACTAACAAAATTCATGAGTCTGCCATGTCAGTTGCTGAATTTGAACAAAAAAGTTGGTAGCACTTTATTTAGACGGTAAACTTTAGATTCTTTATAGATACATACCGAATCTTAAACTTACTAAGCATCTATTAATTTCACATAATTTCCTCTCGTTTCATATTGCATCATGGTATATTACTGCCCATCAGTTTAGTTATTGATATGTGCTACAATAGCGATAATTTCTATTAGCGTCACTATGAGAAGTAGCATGGTAGCACAAAGCTAACAACAATGTATATATGAGCTAGATTAAATACATCTGAAACTTGTAAGCCTACATATGTTCTACATGAAGCGTGTAACATACATGAACACATTTTAGAGCTTGTTTGTAGCAGTTTTACAGCCACTCCTTCAGTACAGAGTCACCACTGTTCTTTATGTACAACAACTGACTTGAAACCCTCAGACTCTACAGCCTAACTGAACTAGAACTGACTGAAACGTACTTCACTACGGCTCTAAAGTCACTGACGTATATAGAACTGATTAAAACATCCTTACACTACAGCTCTAAAGTTAGTGATGTATCTAGAACTGATTGAAATCTTATTAAACTACAGCTCTCAAGTCATTGGTATATCCAGAATCAACTGAAATCTGCCTACACTGCTGCTCTGCTGTCACTGACGTATCTAGAACCATCTGAAACCTGCTTACACTACCGCTCTAAAGTCATTGATGTATCTAAAACTATCTGAAACCTGCTTACACCACCAGTCTAAAGTCAGCATCATATCTAGAACTTACTGAAACACTGTGCCTCGACTGTCAATGATAGTAGAACTGAACAGTAGAACTGAACAACTCGAACTGCCTGACACCTACTAACACGGCAATAATGTCAGTGGCATGTCTAGAACGGACTAAAACCTGTTTACTGTGCTAAAGTCAGTAACATATCTAGAACTGACTGAAACCTGATTACACTACTGCTTCACAGTCGGTGACATATCTAGAACTAATTGAAAGCTAATTAAAATACTGGCTGAAACCTAGTGTAGTTCATCACTGACTGAAACATGCTTACACTATAGCTCTAAAGTCTGTGACATATCTAGAACTGTCTGAAACCTGCTTAAACTATTGCTCTACAGTCAGTGATGTACCTAGAACTGATTGAAACTGAATTCAACTACTGCTGTTCAGTCATGGATCTAGAACTGTGAAACCTGATTAAACTACAGCTTTACATTCAGGAACTAGAATCAAATGTTATTTCTCCCCACTCACTGTAAATAAACGTGATTGGTTGATTCCTCTTTCCAGTTAGTAGTTAACCCAACATGTATGGCCTTCAGTCCAGCTCCTAAAGACGTAATCAGTGACAGAGCTTCTCCTGGCTGAATCTACTTTGCTTCCAAACCAAAATTTTCAATAACATAAATAATGCAATACTTATAGAATGAATAGAAGATGTATGGAGATTCTCTGAAATGAAAATGAACCAAAAGTGACTGACATCATTGAAATAATTTGAAATCATTAGGCCTTCCGAGTGTTCCTCTCCATTGTTTAATATACAATAGAGACACAGTAAGGCTGATGAATCTGGTACTTTAACTGAAATAGTATGATGCTGTCTGCATAAACCTGAATCAGATCCTTTGCCGCAGTTAAATTTATTCTCTAAATCAGAGCTGACAAACAAATCGACTCTCTGGACTCTGAAAGGCTTAAATGTGAAACCACTAAATATTTTGACTCTGAATTGTACTCTGTCATGTCTTCTGGCTCTTACCAGCAGTGAGATGTATGAGACAGATCAGCTCATTCTACAATAAACAAACACTATTCTGTTTACATGCTCACTTCTTTTCAGGTCCTGTGATCAGACATAGATTATAAAGAGTTGTGCTAGAGCACCCTCTTCTGGTTTAGAGTGGTGCATTTATTTGTGTGTCGTTTGGAATATTCCGCCAACTAAAAAGACAGAAAGCAAAAAATTGAGGCAATACCAAGATAAATTAAAACATTCATACATTTATTTGCAACGGAACAGGTAATGGCAACAAATGACAATTTCATGTACAGTCTGCTACAAAAACTGCCAAAAACTGGTTCTTCTTGTGGTTCATGAAAAAGCCACCCACAGTCCCAGATTTCTGAGTGAAGTCCACTTCCTTTATGCCTTCTTGAAAATCCTCTTGGCATCCACACCTTCGTAGTTGTAGCTCTGTGCCGAGAAAACATTGAATCAGTTTATTGCAGAATCAACACAACAGTGTCTGAGAATCTAAGAACATATCCATAAGTCAATAGGGCTGAGTTTTAAAGAACACCAGTCATTGTTACATGACCCTTGCCATAATCACAAGGTTTTACATGCTTAGAATATTCTTTATTCTGTTTTGTTTCTCTATAATTACTAAAACATGAACAGTTCACATTGTGTGCCATTTAATCCCTGGAAGGTATGGAGAGAAGTAGTCTAGCCATTCACTCACAACTGCACAAACCAGCCGGGTTGTAATTTTCAATTAGCAAAGTTAGCTTGACTCTCAAAGTAATGTTAACAACTTTCAGTTACCAGGGTTATCTAGCCTTATCTATTTTTAGCTAGTAGTTAGCTGACATACGCTATTTTCTGTTAGCAGAGTTATCTAGCATTAGCTAGTTTTGTTAGTATTTAGCTAGCATTAGCAATTTTCAGTGCTGAAATTCTAGGTAATAAAAGTCATACATTTGCAGATTTGTGCCAAACAAAGTCTCAATAGCACCCTTTAAATGTTAAAAATATTGTTTTCCTATTCCACAAAGTTACTGAATTAGAGATGCTACGATTATAATAACAGTGACAGAATAACAATAGCAGCAGTTATCAATGTTGAACAGTTTATACAGATGTATCTTGACACATCAGAATTTCACTCTCACCTGTACCAGCTCTCCTCCCACCAGCGTTCTGGTGGTGGTCAGGACTTTGCCATTGTCCTTCCTGGTGAAAACGCCCTTCAGTACGTCTCCCTCCATCGTCCATGTACCCTAAAACACACACACACACACACACGCATTTCAGACAAATATAGCAAAGCTGCCATCATGGCCATATATTTAAAAAGCTGATTATGTTAAAACTTGAATCAAAACAACAAAATCAGTTTATAAAGAACTGGACGATTGAGGTGAAGGATTATTTTAGCATTGCTGAGCTTATGTTGCTGGTGTTTTTCCAACCTGTCGCCATGATTGATTATACTGATTCTAGATGATTGATTGATTATTGAGTGTCGATCATTATTTTTTATACTTACAGTCAGTTCTGTGCCGTCTGCGAGGGAATAATCGAACTGCACTCCGAGAGTGAACTCGATGTCTTTGGTCCTGAATGTGCTCGTCTCTTTAACGCTAAACTTGTCCCCGGTCTGCTCGATGATAATCTTCAGGTTATCATGCTCCGCCAGCTTTCTCTTCATTATGTTGATACCTGCGCACACACACACACACATAGAAAAATGTACTATTCTTGTGCAGCACTGCATTGTTGCCATTTCTATTGATACTCGTACTAATAATTCTAAGAATAATACATTAGAATTATGTTCACTTTCACTTTACAAAGCATCAAAGTCAGATCTTACTAATGAAGTACGGGAGTATTGTCTTTTTTGGCTTAAACTGTACACCTGACATCTAAGTGCAGATCAGCACAATAACAATGGCACATTTTGAAGTTCTATTTATTTACACACAAGTTCATGTTTTATTTTTTACAGCCTGATAAACACCAAAAATGTAACATAACATAACATAACATAACATAACATAACATAACATAACACAACAACATAACATAATATGATATAGTAAATTTGAATTGTTTACATATTGACCAAAATGTAATTTGGCTAGGACTGTTGCATTTCATTAGTAAAAAGAGATGTGTAAAATGAATGTAGGCATCAAATATACATGCGAAAACAAAGAAAGAAACACTTAAAAGACGTTTTTTCATCGTCTTTTACCCACACAGACCTTCAGTCCTCAGAAGCATAGCAATATAAGTACACACATAACACAGAATGAGTGTGTATCGTAGTTTTCATTTCAGTTCCCATAAAAATAGTCTGCTCAGTAATTTGGCTGCTTGGAAAAAAGTGCTGGACTGAATTACCATCATTTCCATTTGTAGATTATGTTGCATCAACACAGTTTCATCCCTTAGTTCACTTACTTTCAGCAGTGAATGTGTTGATGTAATAAAATCTACTCATGTGGAAATGATACGTTTGCCCTCTGTGCTGTTAGTGCCTCAAATGAGTGGGTTAATCTGAGGTTCAGATCAGGAGGGACCTTCATTATGCAGTACATGCATAATGCTGCGCTTGCTCAATAACAGGCTCGAAGCCAAAGATCATTATTACTGCCTTTCTCATGTGTTCCTTTCCAAACATAACACAAACACACACTTTTTCTTCCTTTCTAGCAAAGCCAATGAGACATACATTGAGCATTACTGGTATAGTGTGCCTGTTTGTATCTAAAATGTTAACCCGCTCATCCTCATCCATTCATACTGTATGTCTTTGTCCCCTTTAACCCACTGAGTGTCTCACTAAAATCTGATTTCAACAAATATAAGTGGTGTAAATCAGTCTAAAACCGGTGTTCGTTCTGCTACATGCTTGCTGTTTGCTGCTCTTTCACTCGGCCCCTCTCTGGACCCCCTCACTCTGTGGCTTTTTCCCACCCACTTGTGGGACAAGACTATCCTGAAAGTTCTCCCAGGTTCAAAGTTTTCTTTGGTTTATTTCTAAGATCTAAAATAAAAAGACATTTTTAAAAACCCCAGTAGCAGTTATTATTATTACATGGTTTTTAAATAATGGAAACTTTGGTTTTACGTGACACAGTAACACCAAACAAAGCTCAGCAAGACTTCTGTCACCTCGAGCATCAACACAAACCGGAAAAGTTATTTTACCATTTGTTGCGCTTCTAAATTTGAACCTTTTTCTGAACCGCAAAGAACAATTTAAGCCTGCACACTGGTCTTTAACGTATAGTGGTTCTATGTATGGACATTTCCTTTACATTTCCTTTACTGAAGAACCCTTGACCCTTGAAATATCTTGACATGCTTAAACAGGGGGGTTCTTCACAGATTCTTCAGTAAAGGCAATGGTAAAAAGGTTTTCTTGAAGATTTTGAAGTCCCAGTCCCAAATAGAAAACTTTGGAGTGTATAATGCAACAACAGCACTAGGCCTTTAACTTTATTGGCCTCCGGCATGTCCACACTTACCCATCTGCTCCATGAACTTGTCGTAGTTCTCGTTGCGGTCGATCTTCCATGTGCCGTTGAATGCCATGTTAGCCGGATTAGAGCGAGAGACAGAGAGAGTGCACGATGGAGAGAAGGAGAAGGGCTGAAGGTGAATCTGCTGTTCTTTCTCTCACGGCTTTTATAAAGTGAGGGAGGGACCTTTTTTTTTTATCTCTGTCCGTTATCCAGCTGATGATGTGGTCACTTTTAGCTCAGGTCACCCTCAGTCTGGACCAGAGAACATAAAGATAAAACCGTGCCAGACTCTAACATTGCCCAATACTTTGGAGGGAAAAAAAGTGTTCATTTATTGCTGTGGCAACTCATCAAAAGTGAACAGGTCTATAAAAGCAACAGGGACATTTAGTAGTAAATGACATGAACATAATTCACCTTAATTCACATGTGCGTCAGTTTTATTAGAGTAAATCTGGTCTATATCCATTACGTCACCCGCTTCACATAAATGTAGAACTAAACAATTCAGAACAACGGCCTCTCAGTGCAGTGATAAGTTCTCACACCTGCATATTTATAATAGTTTTAAAGCTGTGGAATTATTTAAGACTTACTATCTGTCTTTTCTTTTATAAATTAAGTTTGTACAAGTCAGGACGTGTCCATATGTATACAGTGAAATGTTCAGTGGTGCTGAACCTTCATGCAAACTTAAACAGAGGTTTAATAGGCCTAGACACTGGCTACAGACATCACTATCATTCAGTAGTGGAATAATGTACTAATTATTCTGATGATTAGGTAAGTAAAAAAGAGCGAAACAATTCAAATGATCAATGCCAAATCACCCAGAACCTTTCAAAGGTTACAAAATGATTTATTGGTAAAAGATAAGCTGGAAAGCCGTTAAAAAGAATCAATTGCACAAACAAGCATGTCCATAAAGGCCCCCTGTAAGAGGGAGCAGTAGGAGGATTTCAAAGTGCATTATTATTTAAATGTACAACTAATCACCATTGATAGAAAGTAAATGTATTAGTCATCATGTTTAATGACCATGGTCATAAAACACTGAACACTGGAAGTTAGTAGTCATCCAAATAGCTTCCACCAAAAGTGGAAAAACATTTCAAAAAAGCTTTAGAATTCCTCAGTTATGATCAGTCAAAGAAAGCATGATAATTAGAATTAAAATCATTTAAAAAAGCAAAGTGTCCTCAAATGTTTGATGTTTCTGCGAAGTAACATTTTTTACTGAAGCCTATGAATTCACTTGCAATGCAAATCTCTTCTCACAGTTTAACCTTTTATCAGAATTCGGTAAGTGGGAAAAGTCAAAGGTCACACTGTTATCGTCGCACTCTTGTATCTGCAGACGAGAGATCAAATGATCTGAGGATTGATAAGTTAATTCGGTTATGGCAGGAGAATTGGGAAAGACCTTTAACCCGCACGATCTTATATGACCCTTAGACTTATAGTAAGACATCTAGTGTGTGTGTGTGTGTGTGTGTGTGTGTGTGTGTGACTACACTGAGACATGTGATAAAATAAAACCCTGCTGAACTCACTGTGCAGAAATCAATCAAAGGTTTGGTCTCCAATTAGAAATCAGTCCATGTGGCAAGCAAAGGCTTAAAATGTTTACCACTGCATATTTTCAAGGATGTGGGTTTGATTTTGACATTGATGGGAACATAAAAGCAGTACATTTACTCCAGGAGTACTGCAGAGGTGGACAAAGTACCTAACTTCATTACTTAAGTGAAAGTACAGATAACGCTAGTCA
>JBBPCY010000082.1:699501-715706 GCA_037974405.1 Brachyalestes nurse
TGGGCAGAAAAAGAGAGAGATAAAGAGAAAGAGAGAGAGAGAGAGAGAGAGAGAGAGAGAGAGAGAGAGAGAGAGAGAGAGAGAGGTAGAGAAAAAAAGAGCTGGAGAGAGAGAGAGAGAGAGAGAGAGAGAGAGGGGGGGGAGAGAAAAAAAGAGCTGGAGAGAGAGAGAGAAAAGAGCCAGAGAGAGAGAGAGAAACGAGCTGGAGAGAGAGAGAAGAGCTGGAGAGAGAGAGAAGAGCTGGAGAGAGAGAGAGAAAAGAGCTAGAAAGAGAGAGAGAGAGAGAGAGAGAGAGAGAGAGAGAGAGAGAGAGTGGGTGTGTCCTGGTGTCCTGTTTCGTCTCTACCTGAGCTTTAAAAGCCCCACACTCCCCCTCTCACTCGCACATACCACTCACACTCACACACGCACACACCCAGCATGTATGAGTCCGGCCGCTCGCTCCCTCTCCCTCTGCGCGCACCCCTGCTGCTGCGCGCCCCCGCGGTGCTGGAGCGCGCGTTCCCGCGGACCCCAAAGTGCGCGCGCTGCCGGAACCACGGCGTCCTGTCCGCGCTCAAGGGCCACAAGCGCGCGTGCCGGTGGCGGGAGTGCGCGTGCGCGCGGTGCGCCCTGATCGCGGAGCGGCAGAGGGTGATGGCGGCGCAGGTGGCGCTCCGGAGACAGCAGGAGCAGGAGAACAAGACCCGGGCGGAGGGATACGGTGAGTACTGCGGTCACTTCTCTTTAATTACCCCTTAATTAACCTGTAATTACCCTCAGCATGCGCTCTGTCCGCTCTTTTAACTGCACGTTCATCTCCTCTCTTTATTTATTCACCCTTTCCTAAGAGTAAAAGGAGCAACTGGTGACCTGGTGGCCCCTGCGATCAGAAGGTCGTGGGTTCGAATTCCAGGGTCGCCACTGAGGTACCCTTGAGCAAGGTACCTTCCCCAGCCACTTAAATGAATAGTTCAGCAATATATGGTAATGTTGACAATTTATATGAACATTAGCATTATTGCCTGATCTATTTCTTTAAGTTGCCACGACCACTGTCTCACTGGAATGCATGGTGTTTTTGGGTATATTTACTCTATTCCATGCATGTTTATGTTTTCCTTTATGCAAGAAGGCTGTTTACTCTTTTTATGCATGCACAGCTCTAATGCATGGCTATACACTTGCATGCTGTTTGTTTACTCGGATGCATGAGGCTGTTTACTGGAAGACAGGCATGTTTGGTTTTGTTTCTTTTCTCTAAATTCATAATCATGCTCACTTGATTACTTCCTCATTTCCTTTGAAGCACTTTCATCTTTACTTGTCCCTTCTTTTCTTTTCTGTTTGTTTCTCGGCTTATACTATAATCTTACTGACATTCTCTACGTTTATGTCTTATTCTCGTCTCTGTTGTTCAGTTCTGTTCTCTCTTTTTCCTTTCTGTTCTGTTTTGCTCTGTTCTCTTTTTCTGTTCTGCTCTGTTCTCTTCGCTTCTCCCTTTTTCTGTTTTTCCTTATCTGTCTTTTACTCTTCTCTCTTTTTCTGTTCTGTTCTCTTCTCTTCTTTCTTCTCTACTCTTCTCTTTTTCTGTTTTGTTCTTTTCATACTTTTGCTGTTCTGTTCTCGTATCTCTTTTCTGTTCTCTTGTCTTCTGTTCTCTTCTCTTCTCCAGGACAGGTTTCCTAAAACTCTGTACTTGTTCTCTGCAGGTGACCCTCTGAACACCTACATGTTTAATGGTTTCCTGATCACGTCCCCGCCGCCCCCGCTGTCCTCTGCGGTGTCCAGCGGCTCAGTGCTCCCCGGGGAGCCGGTTAAAACCAGCGGGAGTGTGTCTCCCGGCCTCGACCGTCTGTCTGACCGCACCTCCAGCCCTCTGTCCGTCACGTCTTCAGACCAGGAGTCAGGAAGCGAGTGCGAAAAGATCAAAACCGCCACACCAGACCTGCTGAGTTCAGCGTCATCCGGCAGAGAACGCGATCCGACCCAGATCCTGCTGAAGATTTTTCCTCACCTCAAACCAGACGCTGTGGAATCGACCCTGAGAGCCTGTGCTGGAGACATTGTTAAGGCCATCGAAGCTCTCCTGGCCTCCAAAGATGAACCGGCCCTGCCGCTGGTCGACAGTCCATCTCCTTCTGCAACCAAGAACCTTCTGGAACCTCCAGAACCTTCCAGCTCTGCTTTCTCTCCTTTACACACCTCAGCCTCCAAAGCTTTGGCCAGTGACAGCTTATACGGGCTGAATCCTCGCTTTGGGATCAATCCGCTGCACCTGGCCTATTCCGCCTCGTCCACCGGAGCATCTTTACCGGGTTTTATCTCTCCATACCTGCCTGGACTGCTGCCAGCCTTTCCCCTCCGCGCTCCTTTCCATTACCCCTTTCCTGGGACGTCCCGCGAGCTGCCCTACCCCAGCAAAGACACTTTCCCCACCACAGGCCTCTTTTCCACTTCCAGCCAAGCAAAATAAAGCTGTTAGTATTCATGTTATCAGTCAGATTTATTGGACAATTATAAATGGCCTGGTGGTTAGGGAGCTCCCCCTGTGATCAGGAGGGTTGTGGGTTCGAACCCCAGCACTGCCAATGGCACCATTGAGGTACCCTTGAGCAAGCTACCATCCCCACACACTGCTCCTCAGGTGCTGCATCATTAAGATGCCATTAAGGCTACTGGAACATAAAGGTTTTAGGCCTGTATAGAACCTTTGAATGGATGTGTTTTCAAATATTTTCTAAATGTATGAGTGTTAATTCACATAATGTAAAGGTTCCAGTTCAATAAACCAAAAATCATTCAATAAAAGCACATTTTGAAACAAAAGGGTTCTTTCCTGAGGTCATAGAACCATTTTTGGTTCCCTAAAGGGCCTTTCAATGAATGGTTCCTTAAAGAACAATGGAAATGAGATGTGTGAGTGAGAAAAAATTATTTAAAAAGTAATGTAAATGTAAAAGTTCTTGGGAGAACCAGTAAAGTGGTGAACATTATGCAGAAGTTCCTTATAACTGGTTCAGGCATGGTACAAAGAACCCACACAGAGTTTATTTTGTCTACCAAATTCTCCTGCAATGATATGTTCTGTAAACAATGTATAAATGCACCAATATTATCTTAAAATGTAGCAAACATCATATTTTTGTACTAATTTTTCAAAGCATGATTTCATTTTGTGTTTCCTGCTGTATATTTGTTCTCATTTCATAAATAAAACTGAGAAAAGAAAAATGCAGTGTTTATTTATACCTTCTCTCTTCTGCCTGTCATTCGCTTTCTGCTGTGCTTTGTATTAAGTATGTGCAGAAAAAACATTCTGCGTTAAATTGTCTTCTACATGAGGAAAGACAATAAACTACAATGGTTTTATTATTCCAAAGGGAAACATTCCTGTGCAACAAAGTACTCGTTTAGCTATGATTTTCATTATTTGAATGGAAACATTTTGGTCTTTTAAGATGTTAGAGAGAGAGAGAGAGAGAGAGAGAGAGAGAGAGTAGTAAAATAAGTATATTACTAGTGTTAAGTGTTTTTTTTTTACTGTGCAAACTTGAAAAATCTGTGACTGGGATCTTGTGTGTGAATGGGGGTATAATTTAATTCAGTGTAACTTTAATACTGTACACATTCAGGTCAGGCCTCAGTGTGGAACCTCCCTGCCACACATCTAGTTAGATGACTTCAGATGACCCTAGCATGCTGACAGAAAGGTGCAACAAGGCTCCTCTCATAAACACTGTATATCTATGTGCTGCTCTTAGGACCACCCACTGCACTGAATGCAGACACTGCCATCTTCTGGAGAGGATCCACATTCCTACCCTCATCTACGGTTCAAGTTTACTGTCATATACAGATAACAACGGAACATCAGTACCAATAATAACATTCTTGGACTCCGAGCTCCCTCAGTTTTGCACAGTTAACACAAGAAGAATAAAATAAAAGTACTAACATAGAAAATGTTTTCTTGTAGTAAAGTATCTCTGGTGATCAGCTTTCAGCAGTATTTGGCTATACTGAATGAATATACATCAATATCACACTTTCTAGACACACACACACACACAAACACACACACACACACACACACACACACACACACACACACACACACACACACACACACACACAATGGCACAGACAGATCCACTGAATATTCTATATGCAATGAATATACGCATTGAATACCATAAATACTCTATATGCACTGAATATTATGAGTACTAAACATGTGACTACTATGAATATATCCATAAAATACTATGACTAGTATATATACACTGAATACTATGAATAGTCTATATGCACTGAATACTATTAAAACTATCTG
This sequence comes from Brachyalestes nurse, assembly GCA_037974405.1. Classification (NCBI taxonomy): domain Eukaryota; kingdom Metazoa; phylum Chordata; class Actinopteri; order Characiformes; family Alestidae; genus Brachyalestes; species Brachyalestes nurse. The sequence continues at coordinate 703,817 of JBBPCY010000082.1, forward strand.
CATTGCTACGAATACTACAAATACTATATATGGGCCATGGTGATAGTGCTATGGGTCGTTTTGGGTAGTTTTAAGTGTTTATTGTGCTGCATAAATATATACAGTCAAGCAAATCCTCAAGACCACATTGACTGTTGTGTTTATATTTGTTTGGATCTGGTTGGTGATATCTTACTGGCCGAGGAAGCTGTTGTGGTCGTCTGTGTGGGCCAGAAGATGCAAACAACGCCATCCCCTCCACATTTTATGTACAAAAGCACACTTTTAAACGTTCATGTGTTGGTATTGGATATTATATACTGAAATAAACTGAATACATGTGGGATCGCTCAATCCGCTTTCCCGCCATCATGCTGCACGAGACGAATTTAAGATGTTTGAATCGTAACGGATTTAACCGTCAGGCCTGTTCAGAGCCTGAACATTACACTGAAGTGGAGGAGAAAAACAACAAAATATATATTTATAAAAACAATAATTTTAAAAAGTAATTTAAAAAATTAAGTAGAATATAAATTGTGGAAAGATAAACTTGGCCTTCTGTCCAAGAAATTGGGTTTATAGGAGATAAAATCCCTCTCCTGACAGGAATTTGGCCAGGTAACTACAAAGCAACTAACAAGCTAACACACCTTTTTAATTTCTCTGTTAGCAGAATTTTTATATGAATAATAAATATAAGCAGTGAAATGCTATGCTCATTCCGTTAAATGAGCAATAGCTACTGAATGCTTTATTTCTGGGATTTAAACTGTTTAAACTATGGTATAAAAAGGGCAATGTATTTTACAGTAGGACAGGACTTGTGTCGAATACAATTAGGAACAAAACACCAACCTAAAACACACTATAACATTGCATGAATAAAAATAACTAAAATAATAATACGTACAAATAAATATCTCTGCTCAGTAAACAGAGAACTCGCGGACCAATCAGGAGCGTCGCAGCGACCACGTGGTTTTGTTTTGGGAAGGAGCAAGACGCATGAACGCTATAGAAACACTTTTACACAGCCTGTGAACTTTCTTTCATTCATTTATTCAACTTCATGCTCTCTAACATAGAGGAGAGGGCGTGGTGTGATATAAACCAGAGACATGCTGTAACTGTAGCCCTTTAGGATGGAGATGCACTGTCTGCTGTTTTTAGTGTCTCTGCTCTCTGAGTGTTTCACAGAAACGAGGAGAATCCGAGGAGTTTCCATGTCATGTTAGTACTGGAAATTTTTCTTTACATATAAAATAATCAAGTAGAGCAACAGAGGCTGATATTTCAGTATTAGCATATTTTACAGACAGAGTAAAGAGAGCTTCAGTGTGTGTGTGTGTGTGTGTGTGTGTGTGTGTGTGTGTGTGTGTGTGTGTGATTAGAAATGTGTACTGCTTCAATTCAGTGTGAGCGCATGTGTGTGTGTGACTAGAAGTGTGGACTGCTGCAATGTGTGTGTGTGTGTGAGTGAGAGAGAGCGAGAGACTGTAAAATGTGGACTGCTTCAGTTCGATGTGAGTGAATGTGTCCGTGTGTGACTTAACTTATAAATGTGGACTGTTTGTGCGTGTGTGTGTGACTTTAGAAATGTGGACTGCTTCAGTCAACTGTGTGTGTGTGTGTGTGTGAGAGAGAGAGAGAGAGAGAGAGCGAGAGAGAGAGAAATGAACTGATGTACTGCAGCTCACTTCTGTATTTCTCCCTGCTTCCACAGTCAGAAGGCTGTACAGAGAAAGAAAGTCTTTCCTCTGTATGGACGGCTCTAGGTTAATCCCATTTATCCAGGTGAATGACGACTATTGTGATTGTGCTGACGGCTCGGATGAACCTGGTGGGTTAAACTTTCTCTTGGGTATTTCTGAACATCAATCAAAATGTGATTAAGTTATGTAATAAAAATACAGGGCTTTAAGAAGAACAAAACGAAAAACATGAGAACATTCGAGTTATAAAATTAGTCAGTCATATTTTTCTTAATAATTTAGCACTAAAAGCAATGAAATTATATAATGCCACAAAAAAAGCAAAAAACAAATGCGGAGGGTATCTCCGGTTTCCGCAAATTTGCGGGAGTTTCCACGAACAATTATTAGTTGGGTTCTAAGAAAAAATCCAAGAATGCCAGAAGCCTGAATGCTGAACCTGTGCTGAACTGAATTAGCGGGAGTTAACTGTATATAAATCAATATATGTATTGTATTGTCTATATGTATTATGTTTTTGAATGAAGGCTGAAATATAGATATATACTATATGGACAAAAATATTGGGACACACCTATTTTTCAGGGATTGTGCTCGGCCCCTTACTTCCAGTGAAGGTCAGTCTGAATGCATACCAAGACATTTTGAACAATGCCGTGGTTCCAATTTTGTGGCTAAGCCCCTGACTGGCCCACACAGAGCCCTGACCTCAACCACATCCAGCACCTTTGGGATAATCTGGAACGGAGATTCCAGACCTTCTCGTCCAACAACAGTGCCCAACCTCATAAAGGCTCTACAGAATGAATGGACACAAATTCCCACAGAAACTCCAAACATCTTGTGGAAAACCTTCCAAGGAAGCTGTTATAGCTGGAAATGGGGGCCCAACTACATATTAAAGTCTGTGTTTGAATACAATGTTATTGAAGTACCTGTTAATATAATCTTGGGAGTTTATCATGGGAGTCCAGTAAATGCTATTAAAGATGGACAATTTTTTTTATCTTTAGGCAAAAACGTGTTGTTTATGCCTTTTTTCATGTACAAATGTTTTATGGAATTAGTCCAAATGCACTGAATCGAAGAACCTCTAAATCGAATCTGTCTCTTCATTTTGTAGTCCTCCAGTACCACCTGGACAGTCCATGGATCTGTTTTTTAAAGCTGTTCCTTATCGCCAGTATCACACCGTGTTTGGCCCATGGGTTACAGAGATTATTTGTCCCCTAATTACACAAAGCTTTTAAGCTGGAAAAATGAAGGGTCACATGTTCTCTTAATTCATTTTTTTTCTCCTAATCCGTTCAGCAGAAAATACTCAATATGAAATACACTATGCTATATACATACCAATGTTGGGGTACAAATACTAAAGATACTCTATATGGACAATAGTATTGGGATAAATAACTTCCAGTTAAGTGAAGTACAAGTAACACAAATGTTGGTTAGGAGTATGTTATTGCGTGCCAGAGAGATCAGTGGTGTATAAGTAATGATGCCATAAGTAGTGATACTTCATGCATACAATAATAAACCAGAGGTGCTTAACTGTCAGCCACTGTCACTCTCAGCAGTGATATGAGATAAAATAGCTCAAACACCAGTGTGTGTGTGTGTGTGTGTGTGCGTGCGTGTGTGTGCGTGTGCTGGTTTACCGGAGCAAAGAGAATACAGTGTCGTGTTATTGGACGTTTCAGCAGCAGCCTACTGGAATTCGATAGCCTCTGACTTTTAAAGGTTGCAGCTAACAAGAAAATCTGCTTTTTGCTGAGTTGGGAGCTAGTTGTGTGTTTTCTTGTGTCCTCGGTTCAGCATGTTTCACTAGAGGTTATTGACCTGTGTTTAAGCCGCCACTGTATTGCTTTTCTAATAGATGCAGTCAAGCAGCTAATGAGTCTAGGGCCTTGTTGTCATGTTGCTGTTTTCTCTGTATTGATTAGTGCATGCACACACACACACACACACACTCTTAAGAACCAGCCTTTTCTGTCCTTTATTTTGCTGCTGCCACTGCAAGGACAGTTCAGCCAAAAGCTAACGTGGCTGGTACTGGCTGGCGCATGACTGTGCTGACAGCTGGGATTCATGCCTGAACTATGCAGAGCCCTGCCCTTTGCTGCAGTGATGAACTCATTTGCATTTATGATGCCGATGTAATTTCCAACTTTCTAGTAGTAGCCAGCTCAAAGATCTATATTCTGATATTTTTTATTTAACGGATATGACAATAAATGTAGACACAATTGTAAGACACTACTAGTCAAAATAAAAGCTCACAACACTAGCAAATGAGACCAAGGCAGTGTAAGACGCCCAACATTTCACTGTAGTTTGAACATTCAAGCTTAACACACTTAAGTATGCTGTTTTTTGCCCATTTTTGTGCTTTATTTCAGCGTGAGAAATTCAACCGTGTCATTACGTTTTGCAGGGGTCATGTTTAAAGTTTTAATCATTTGCTAAGTTCTGAGTTTGGTTGTATGTGTGTGTGTTTGCGTTTGCTTGTGTCCTGGAAGGCCTTGGGTTTAGCATGTTTAATTAGAGGTTATTGACCTACATTCCACTGTATTATTTACATGCCTGTGAGCAATTCTTTCTGACCGCTAATGTGTTCATAAAATACATAAAATGTGTTGTAATAATTCATGTCTTGGTCTTGCGTGTGTGTTGCATGTTCTGCTGATGGTGGTGTGGGTTTCCTCCGGGGTCTCTGGTTTCTCCCACAGTCCAAAGACAAGTGTGTCAGGTGAACTGGGGATTCTGAATTGACCATAGGTGTGAGGTTGTGAGCGAATGGTGTGTGTGTGTGTGCACGTGTGTGCGGCCTGCGGTAGGCTGGCGCCCCGTCTCCGTTGTACTCCTAGACCCTGGGATAGGCTCTGGGCCCCTGCGACCCTAGTAAGGAATAAGTGACTACAGAAAATGAATGAATGAATGTATATGCTATAATGTTTTAACATGTTTTGCACCACAGGGGGTTTATCACTAGTCAGACTTGTTTTTGATCAAATCAAATTTCCAATCCATCAACAATCAAGGTTTTTACTAGGGGCACATTAGTCTGGTAGCCTTATATTCTGTTTTCTAATGGTTAAACTGTCCTTTTACTTTTCTCAGGTACTGCGGCCTGCCCTAATGGACGTTTCTATTGTGTGAATCTTGGCTTTCGTCCACATTATATACCGTCTTCCAGAGTCAACGACGGCATATGCGGTGAGTCCTTTACTGATGCAGATCTGCAGATCAGCGCTCTACACCGCATTACAGAGGATACCACAGTGCCCAGCGTTTTCATACCTTCCTATATCTGGCACCTAAATGTTGCAGATATTACAGACAACAAATAATATTAACGAAATAGGGAAATATTTGATATTGCTAGGAATAAAAATAAAAAGTTTTGCTTTCTTCTGTCGTGTGTACCTCACACTGATTCATACCTGATGGTTCGATTAATTTGTCTTCGTGTTTTGTATTTATTTAGTGATTTAACTTATATGTGTCTTTTATACATGTGTGTGTAACACTCTACCACCTGAACTGCAGAATGAAAACAAATACATCTTTTAGTTTGAATAATTTCCTTATGCATCTCTACTTTGAAACACTATATGGACAAAGGTATTGGGACAAACCTGTTTGGGCTATGCCCCTTTCCTCCAGGAAAGGGCTTAATCTGAATGCTTCAGCAGACCAAGACATTTTGGACAACGCCATGCTTCCAACTTTTTGGACACAGTTTGGGGAAGAACCTTTTCTATTCCAGCATGACTGTGTCCCAGTGCAGAAAGCAAGGTCTATAAAGACATGGCTGGAAGAGTTTGATGTGGAAGAACTTGACTGGCCACACAGAGTGCTGACCTCAACCCCATCCAGCACCTTTGCGATGAACTGGAACGGAGATTGTGTTCAACATCAGTGTCTGACCTCATAAATGTTCTACAGAATGAATGGGACAGAAATTCTCACAGAAACTCCAAAACCTTTCAGAAAGCCTTCCGAGAAAAGTTGTGGCTGCAAATGAGGGGGTCATCTCCACATTAAAGTCTATGTGTTTGAATGCAATACCATTAAAGTCTCTGTTGATGTAATGGTTAAGTGTCCCAATACTTTTTTCCATATAGTGTATGTTTGTTTATTGTATCGTTATAGTGTGAGGTGTACTCCTGATACAATAAACGAAACAAAGTGTGTGTGCTTGTGTGGTGGAGACCGACGTCACAAACACAAAAGCTTGTTTTGGTGAGATTTTATGTTTAGAGCACATTTATTTGATGGTAGACTAATTTTGTCATTTATATAAGCTGAACCAGGGGATAGTAGGAGTATGATTCATGCTACTTTAGCCTTAAAATGGTTTTATTCCTTGTAATGTCTTCATTCTGCTCCTGTACACAGGCCTTACTAATTAGCTGTTGGGTTAAATCAGACGTGTTAATTAGGAGACTTCTTTACAGTGTTATGCCTCTCCAGCACTGGGAGTCCAACACCTATGCTGTACAGATGGATTCCATGGTGTTTGCAGGTTAAATAGAGTAGTAAAGGATTCTCCTGTGTTTCTGCAGACTGCTGTGATGGATCGGATGAGTTCGCAAGCCGAGTGCACTGTTCTGACGTGTGCAGGTGAGAGAAACTGAAGAAACTTAAACAGTGTGTGGGTACTTAAAAGGGTGTGTGGGTACTAATACGGCAGGCTGATACATATCAGAATCAGTTTCATTCCCGAGTTTGTTACAAAAAGCAAAAAAAGGAATGGTGTAGTGGTGTAAATAAATTGAACAAATGTAATATAAATCTAGATAAACGAACTGCACGTGTAAATGAACTGCAAATGTAAACAGTGACCATGATATGTGCAAAGTACACAGCCTGACTGCACTGCCATATGCAATGCCAACAGTATGCTAGGCTTTGTTGGGAAGTCCAGTTGCAGATGGAAAGTAACTGTTCTCGAGGTTTTGGTCCTGATGGATTGCAGCCTCTTTCCAGAAGGAGGTGTCTCAAAATGTTTGTGTCCCTGGTTGAAGGGCTCAGCAGCAAACTTTCCTGCCCACGAGTCCTAGAGCCGTACGAGGGACATCCAAAAAGTTTTTGTACTTTTTAAATTCTATTTCTTAAGAATTTCAAAACCAAATTGCATCACTTTTCTACATAGTCACCTTCCTTTGTGATGCAGTTTTCCCAGCGTCGTTTAACGGTTTAACGCCAACAGCAAAAAAACGCTTTTAGTTGAGCACGTAACCAGTGATGCATCGCTGCTTTGTTCACATTTCCAGCATTTAGCAGACTCTTTTCTCCAAAGCGACTTCCATTTCCTAACTACAGGGGGCAGGGGTTAAGGGTCTTGCTCAGGAACCCAGTGGTGGTATGATGAAGGTAGGATTCGAACCCATGACCTCTTGGTCCAGAGGCAAGTATGCTACCCACTAGGCCACCACCCCACGATCTTCTGATTGCAGGGGCAACTCCATAACCACCAGCACACCAGCTGCCCCAAAGCACAGACTGCCGTGTGTGAGGAGTTTATGCTGTTGAATTGAAAGTGAACTGAGTTTACTGCATCTCGACTGTGTGGTTATAGGTAGCTGTACCACCGCTCTACAGCAGGGGTCAGTGTGTCTCTGTGTTAGGTAGTCAGCCCTTTTGTCCTGAAGATACTGCCGTTGAATTGGAACTACCTGCAGCTAGAACTGGGCCTGCAGAGAAGTGAGCACTGCAGTGTTTGTTGGACTTTTACACAGAAAGAAGGCAATTTGTATACACTCCCTGTCCACCTTATTGAATATCCCTAACTTATATGTGCACTTATCAATCCATTATAAATGTGTAGAGACTGCAGCCCATCTGTTGCTTCAGCTCACCTCCCCATTCATGTGTTCAGTTTTTGACCATATATGAATTATATAATCGATCACTAGAGCAGCTGGTGGCCTACTGGTTAGGGAGATACCCCTGCAATCAGAAGGTTGTGGGTTCAAAGCCCAGGGTTGCTGTTGGTACCACTGAGGTACCCTTGAGTAAGGTTCAAGGGTACCCTGCTCCATGGGCTCCCCGGTTGGTGGCAGCCCACTCCTTTACTTGTTGAAGGGGTTAAATGCAAAAGTTGAAAACATTTCACATTGTTCATACTGTGTGGTGTGGTGTGTTCATGTGTAGCTATAAGGGGCCACTTTACTTAGCACAACAGTGAGACTCCCATTGTTGTGTGTTTTGTGTTATTGGTACAAGTGTACCTGGTACAGTGGTATTGTTGGGTTTTTACACACGTCAGTGCTATGTTAAGAGTTGTCCATCACGCAAAAATATACCCGTGTGGTCTGAAACCAGAAACTGACCACTGAATAGAGGCTATAGGGTGGCTAAAACAAACTGCATCAACAGATGGGCTACAATCTTTAACTACACCAGTAAAGTTTAGCTACAAAGGAGGGGTTTCTGATAAAGTGGCCAGGAAGTGTAGAAGCATAGATCATCCAAACAAAAGAGAATGGGGTGAAGTGCATGAAGTGAAAGATGAGTGAAAGATGAAGTTGAGACCCAGTGAGAAACAGAGAGGTGTGTATGGATGAACATAGCTATTGTGAACCTTCTCTTTTTGAAGGATGCTGTTGCAGAAAGAGAGGTGGGAGCTAGAAGAAAGGATGAAAGCTGTGAACGAGGGATTACTTCTCAAGCAGCAGCTGATCGAGGAAGGAGCCCTCGTCTGGCAAGAGAAACAGGTGACCTATCATTTTTGACACCTGTCGCTTCTAACCACAACATGTGCGGCATGGATCCGTGCTGAAAGCACAACAAATGGTAAATCGTTGTCATAACAGCAAAAAAAAGGTTCATAAATGAAAGTCCCCCCAGTTTGTGATGATGCTCGAGGTGTCAGACGTCATGCTGAGCTTTGTTTGGTGTTCCTGTGTCACATAGAATCAAAGTTACTGTAATTTAAAAACTTGATAATAACCGCTACTGGGGTTTTAAAATGATGTCACATGCAAATGCCCATAAAGAACAAAAATTATTTTATTTTAGGTCTCAGATCTTTGAACCCGGGAGAACTTTCAGGAGAGTCTCCGCCCACAAGTGGGTAGGAAACCCTGCAGAGGGTGGGAGCGGACCGCGAGCGTGTAGAAGAACAAACTGTTTTTAATACAGTCTGAGTTTTAAGGGTTAAGGGATTAATGAATTGGAGCTGTCCTCCTGTGTAGGTAGTGGACAAATAACCATCAGGCTACGGAACAACAATAGAGCTCCATTGGTTTCCTCAGAGGAGGTTTTATAATATTATGAGTGAGATTTGAAGCATCACAGGCCACATTCATGAAAAAAACCACACTGTTCGAAACACTGATCGTGTCACAGAGCAAGTTTTGTTATTCCATTAATGTAAGGTGGATTGGATTAGGACTACTGTTCATTACAGATCATTCACTTTTAAAGTGTTGGGACGCCTGATTTAAGATTTTGACGTGTTACTGTGGGAATTTCTGCCCATTCATTCTGTAGATCATTTGTGAGGTCAGGCACTGATGTTGGATGAGAAGGCCTGGCCCGCAGTCTCTGTTCCAGTTCATCCCAAAGGTACTGGATGGGGTTGAGCTCTGTGCAGGCCGGTTAAGTTCTTCCACACCCAACTAATCCAATCATAGATTAATAGAAAAAGCTTCTTCCCCAAACTGTGTTCACAAAGTTGGAAGTGTGGCGTTATCTAAAATGCCTTGGTCTGCTGAAACTTTGAGATTGCTCTTCACTGGAAGCAAGGGGCCACCTGAATTCAATAATTAAGAGGTGTGTCCCAGTACTTTTGTCCTTATTGTGTATGTTTCTCCTGCATTTGTTAGCTTTCTCTTTCCGTGTGCTTTCAGTGTTGTTTGCCTTGTGGCGTGCATGTCTGTGCGTAATGTCTGCTCTTGTTTGTGTCTTCCATGTACTCTTGTGCTTCTGTAGCTCCATCCAAGAGCAGCCATGTGTGTTTATTGTGGCTTTCATGTCTCCTCCCGTGATACTCCTATATCAGTGTTCCCTCCTATATACCTGTGTATGATCTGAGTGTTTTTCGTTGTGTTTTCCTTCATAAGCCCGTGTTTCAGCTTGTCCTTGCATCGCTTTCCCCCGTGGTTCCCCTTTTGGCTCTTTTTTGTGAATTCAGAACCTTTTTGTTTCTTTAGTCTGTGTTTGGTTTGTTTTAATAACATCAAAACTCACATTTACATACATAGTCAACACCTCATCAGTTTGTCGTGACATATTACTGCGAGACTGTAAAAACCACACACACACTGCAGATTCATAGTGGATTAAAATCACTTCACAGTTTCTACTGTCAGGCTGCTAAAACTACACACTGCAGATTCATACTGGATTATTATCACTACACTATTATTACTGCCAGACTGTAAAAACTACACATACTATGATTCATACTGGATTATTATCACTAAACTATTATTACTGCCAGACTGTAAAAACTACACACTGCAGATTCATACTGGATTATTATCACTAAACTGTTATTACTGTCAGACTGTACCAACTACACATACTATGATTCATACTGGATTATTATCACTAAACTATTATTATTGCCAGACTGTAAAAACTACACACTGCATATTCATACTGGATTATTATCACTAAACTGTTATTACTGTCAGACTGTACCAACTACACATACTATGATTCATAGTGGATTATTATCACTAAACTATTATTACTGTCAGACTGTAAAAACAACACACTGCAGATTCATACTGGATTATTATCACTAAACTATTACTGTCAGACTGTAAAAACTACACATACTATGATTCATACTGGATTACTGCATATTTGCACCCAAGTAATATCACAGGTTTGCTACTCATCACTGACATTTTTCTTGAAGTTCCTCTCTTTATCCCTTAGAATTAAGAAGGGTGTTTTTGTTACTGTGTCTCTGAGACTGAGATGTAAATGACTTCAGTTCCAATTGGCTGCCTTGTATTGTACTTAATTCAAAAAGCAGTACAGTTTTAAACATGACTTTTAGCTTGGATGTGTGGAGCTGAACTGCTGTGGCCCGTATAGATAACTGTATGTAAATGCACTGGGATATCACTACAACACTAAATTCAAAATGGCCTACTTTTGAAATTCATATAAAGGGACTTAGGGATGGCACAGTGGGGTGTGGTTATCAAACAGGAGCTCCAGTTCCCTCCCACAATCGAAAGATGTCAGTTGGATTGGTATTTGATGCTGGATTTTTAGGATATGCATCTTCGATACTAAATGAATGAACGAATTGAAATATAGAAAGTATATTTTATGGGAAGTATAAGAATGCCTCTACATCTTTTATGTAGTTTAAACAAGGTAAAGCTATTCCAGCTCCAGTAAAGCTTAGTTCTTATGTGTAAGGTGCGGAAATCATAGTATTTAGTCCCCTGTAGTGGATGACGACTTCTCTGATTTTTTCAAAAGGTTTTCAGGGGCATCAAACACACATACACACACACATACACCCACACTCACACTTGCATACACAGACACACCTGTTAGCGTTAGCTGAGTGCTCTAGGGGTTTGCCGCCCTCAATTGTGCTTTGGCATGATTGACAGATTCAGACTGAGAGGCGGGGTGACCTTTAACCCGCCCACTGTCCCAGAAGTGTCACCCTGATTGGCTGAACAGGTGTCAGATTGGACCGTGTTCTCCAGAGTCCTACCAAACAGTACAACACTCCATTTCTGGGTTACTGAGGTTCCTGGGGTTACCAGGGCTTTGTGCCTCGGTGGTTATCACAGCGATTGCTGATATCCAAGCCAACAAAAGACAAGTCTTGGAAAACTATTTGAAAAATATTAAACATATCCAGAACTACAGTTTGTTTTGTGTCTGAAGTCAAAGAGCTCATTTTACTGCAGCAGTATGAGTTTGTTACACCTTCAAGGTTGCCGTATGTTCGGTGAAACATTTCAAGGCTTCTTTAAAATCAGTGTTTTACTGCAGACATCAAAAGAGCTTTTCAGAAAATTGCACCACAAACAATTGCACTTGAGATGGGTCTTTGCAACTTGTTTGATCCCACTCTGTAAAATAGATCAATGACACTAAACCAAAGTGTGTAACTGTATCCCTTTACAAACTTTCTTATAACTCTGTGATGAAAGTACTGGTGATTTCTACTATATGCGCACATATATATATATACACGTGTG
>JBBPCY010000082.1:770014-780061 GCA_037974405.1 Brachyalestes nurse
CCCAACCCCCAACCCCCAACCCCAACCCCCAACCCCCCCCCCGGGGTGGGCCGCATCTCAAAATGCCCGGTAAGATTTCTTGTCCCAGTCCAGAACTGATTCTTGCTGTTATGCATATTTAATTGCTCTGTTGCTAGAATTACAGTATCTGACATAATACTGAATTCACCCTCAGTACTGTTTCTGCTTCTTGTCAGCTGCACTACATGCTGTCCTGTCCTGTCCTGTTCTGTTGTATCATTTACTCTTGTGTTTGTAAAGTCCTGCTCTTTCTTTTTGCACTCTGTGTAGTCCTGTCCGGACTTGTGTAGTCTTGTGTTGTTCTCCAGTTAACTGGTGACTTGACTTGGCTGCTGATGCACTGCAAACTGTGCGATATGCTCTTAAAATGAGCTGTTCATTTTACTAAGACTGCAGTGGCTTCTCACACAAACTTTAGCCCTGCCACCTAAGGCTGAAAGGCTCAGTGAAATAAAGTGAGTGAATGAGTTCAGTCATGAAGAGTTCCCACAAATAAAGTTCCCAGGGTCATGGGAGCCCAAGTCATGTGGCAAATGAAGGCTAGCCTGTCTGTTATCTAATGTGTTTGGAGCTGCATTATCCACAGACCAGTCAGAGTACCCATGCTGACCCCGTCCATTGGTAAATGTGCCTGCAATGGGCTTGTTAGCATCAAAACTGGATCATGGCGCAATGGAATAACATGCTCTGGTCCATTTTCTTTTACATCAAATGGACAGTGGGATGCATGTACATTGTTAACCTGTAGAAGAGATGGCACCAGGATGCACTATGGGGAAAAAGACAGTGTGATGCTTCACAATATTAGGCAGATGGCATATATTATATATTTATTATTGTAACATTTAGCTGTAATGTATGTTTCCGTCATTTGCACACATTACTTACATTTGAAGTAGCAATGAAAAAGTGACACAATGAATAAACTTGAATCTTTTTTTCTGTGTACGTCTACTAATATTCTGCAACTTATATTTATAGTGAAAGGCCGAGCAGTAAATGTACAAAAAGCACTGAACACACCATGTTTAATCATTAATAAATCATTGCATAAACTGTTATTTGTGAACATTTGTACATTTTAAAATTCCATCATTAAACATTTGTACATTTCAAAATCCATCATTAAAGGTCAGTTAATGGTGTGTTAAGGAAAGTCATTATGAAGTGTAACCAAATGTTTATTTTTTATATTTCCAGTGCTTATATTTTGACTACTTCTCTCTAATTTTGCATCAGTTTTGTCATTGAGTGATAAATAGATTACAGAAGGCTCATACACAGAAATGACTGAAGTTGTGCTGTGATGATGAGCTTTTTCCTCCGGTGTGTGTGTGTGTGTGTGTGTGAGAGAGAGAGAGAGAGAGAGAGAACGATCACAGTCAAATACAAATCCCTCAGTCAGAAGGGTCTTTGTTGTAGTGCTGTTGGACTCTGCATGCAGAAATGGAGGTTCCCCCTCGTCACACAACGACTTTTGGAGAGCAGACAGGGAAGCACTGTAGCCTAGCAACCAAACGCATTGTAGCCAAACGCAGCCATCTGAGGAAAAGCTACTGCAGCAGCCAAGCAGCCTGAACACATTGCAGAAGCTGATGAAACCTGCAGCCACCCTCTGCACCTACACTGAGGACAGTAAAAGTGATAGTTGGTTACCCCAAATAAAGTTGATTATCTAAGAAATGTTTGGTGTGTAAAATTTGCTGCATCATTAGAACTACGAGGCAAATAAAGCCAACAAGTAATGGAAGTTTGTAGCCAATTAGCATTGCTTGTCTAAATTGGCACAACCATACGTATATGTATAGTGTTCTACCATAAAATACTGAATGTAGTTCAACTTTAGTAAAGAAAAATGCAAAACTTTCAGGGGCTAACATACATTGGATGTCTGAATGTAGACCAGTTTTAACCTAGTAACATTTGTAGTAAGTGCTTAATTAGGTTTTTGCATAACTAAACAAAAATGTTTGTACTTCTAATTATTGATTCCTACTCTAAAAGGAATCACATAGAAATCATAAAGAATGCAGAACAATGAGGCTTATTTAGTTAGTTTTAGCTAGGAAAATAAATAATCATTAATAAATTGATAAATTAATAAAGACTAAATGCTGTGTGCTATGATTTAACTTTCACCTACAAGCACGAAACCAATAACTAAACCTCCAGTTCAGTGAGACCATAGCTAATGTCCACACCTCCAGTTCAGTGAGACCATGGCTAATTTTCCATGTCTAAGCTCTAGTGCAGTGAGATCGTAGACAACAGCCATACTTCTTATGCAGTGAGACCTTAGCTAACAGCCCTAGCTCCTACATAGTGAGACCGTAGCTAACAGCCCTAGCTCCAGCTCAGTGAGACCAAAGCTGACATCTACGGCCTCAGTTAAGTGAAGCCATACCTAACAGCCCTAGCTCCAGCTCAGTGAGACCAAAGCCAACAGCTGTAGCTCATGCTCAGCGAGACCATAGCTAAAGTCCATAGCTCCAGGTCAGTGAGACCATAGCTAATGTCCATAGCTCCGGTTCAGTGAGACCATAGCTAACACCCACACCCCCAGTTCAGTGAGACCATAGCTAATGTCCATAGCTCCAGTTCAGTGAGACCTTAGTTAACAGCCGTAGCTCCTGCTCAGCGAGACCATAGCTAAAGTCCATAGCTGCTGCTCAGCGAGACCATAGCTAAAGTCCATAGCCCCTGCTCAGCGAGACCATAGCTAACATCCACACCCCCAGTTCAGTGAGACCATAGCTAATGTCCACACCTCCAGCTCAGTGAGACCATAGCTAATGTCCACACCTCCTGTTCAGTGAGTCCATAGAGCTGGCAGACTCGGCAAACTCCTAAACCTCTGGACTGTTTCTGAGCTTGCGTCTGTTCTTTTTTGAAGACTATGATAAATGAAAAATAAACTAACTACAGGCATTCAGTTTAATTCAATTTAATGTATATACAACATATGATTGTCTTCAATATTGGTTCTTTTTCCATCGTCTGTAGAAAGCCAGTGCAAGCTGCTGCTTCCATGGCAACACAATTAATGATTGGTTCTGAGCTTGTTATTGTCATGTTAAAGAAACATCTATTAGTATTAGGTGTTGCTAGTAAAGACTTACAGATCAGTTGTCTAATTAAGATCAGTTGACTAAATTGATAGTTTAGAACGAACTTATGTTAATTTAGGGTCTAGTAAAGAATTTACACACTAAAGTTAGTGCTGGTCAGCATCTCTGGCACAGTAATACAATACATTTCCCCTAATACAACCAAACAGCCAGAAAACCCAAGAGTGCGCTGTACTGCAGGGAGTTGCCACTTCAAGCCTGAGGAAGTCAGACAGCAGCACTGAGAGTGAGAGACCGCAGAGACTGCAACAGTGAGAGTGTCACTGAAGACTCAGGCTTGAAACTGGACACACTCTGACACTTATTCTCATGTGTGTAAGAGTGGACTCAAGGTCGGTGTGTAAACTTGTCTCTTCCTCACACACAGCCCAGCACTGCAGCAATTTCTACCTCTGTTCAGGAACTTGCCAGGGCCAAACACCTCAGACACAAACATTATTGATCAGGACAGTGTGAAAAGAGATAAGAAATTTTTCAGTATGAGTTATTAAAAATGATGAAATGTTAAATTGTTGTTAAACAACAAGGATACAAACAGTATGCTTGTATATCAGTAATTTCACAGTTGCAGGACTGCAGCCATGATTTTTACCATCATTCTCCAACAAACACAATCGTTCTCCAACACAATCATTCTCCATCTCACTAAACACCAAAATTCTCAAACACTGTCATTCTCTAAAAATGCCATGATTCTCCAACAAACGCCATCATTCTTCAACAAACACCATCATTCTCCAACATATGCAGTCCTCCTCCAACAAGCATCATCATTATCTCTATTAAACATCATCATTCTCCAGAAAAAAACACAATCATTCTACAACAAACGCCATCATTCTTCAAAAAAAACATCAGTCTCCAACATATTTTGCTGTCCACTTAGGTAATTAGTGGGAGGGGCTTACTCTCACCCACGAGTGAGGGGTCCTCACCCACGGGTAAGGGATCCTCATACTTCCAACTTCCTCACTCAGCTTAGTATCCATTTCTTCTTTATCCCATTCTATTCTTCTGTGTTTTTTCTTTTTGTTACCACTATAGAAAATGTGCCTCACACTCCATACCTATTCACATATCTTACAGGCCGAGAAGATACATTCCGCATCACAGTAACCTCTCTCAGCTGCCTTTTTTCTCCACAGCCTTTATGGTGGTTTATGGTGGTCTGTGGAATTGCCAATCTTGCATCAAGAAAGCTGACTTTATCTCCGGACTGGCGTCTCTCCACTCATTCTACTTCCTAGCCCTATCCTCTGCCATGTCCTTCTCTCACTCTCCTCGCACTACAGACAGAGGAGGAGGTACAGGTTTGCTTCTCTCACGTAGATGGTGTTTTGCACCTCTCAGTCTTTCCCAGCTCAACATCTCATCCTTAGAATTCCACTCTGTTACTATACATATCCAATTTTTATAACCAACTCAACATCTTTCTTTCTCAAAATAGGCTTTAGGACCCTCACCAGTCCGGGTTCAAGGCTGCGCACTCTACTGAAACTGCACTGCTAGCCGTCTCAGAAGAACTTCATGCAGCTAGATCGGTCAACCTGTCTTCTGCTCTGATTCTTTTTTGACCTTTCTGCAGCCTTCGACATAGTTAACCATCAGATCCTTCTGGCTACTCTCCCCAGCCTTATCGGACACAGCCTGGCAGTGGTTGGCTTCCTACCTCAGTGACCGGAGGTACTCGGTAGCATGGCATGGCTCCCAGTCTACCCCATGAAGATTGTCCACTGGTGTTCCACAGGGCTCGGTCTATGAATCGCTTCTCTTTTCTCATTATACTGCTTCTCTTGGGGATTTAATAGCCTCACATGGCTTTTCCTACCACTTTTATGCAGGTAAGAAATCTTGGTGTCATGCTGGATGAAGATCCGTCATTCTTGTCGCACGCTGACCACCTCTTCAGGACATGCACATCAGAAGAATCAGAAGAATCTGACCCTTTCTCACCACTGAAGCTACGCAGTTACTTGTCCAGTCTCTGGTCATCTCTAAACTAGACAACTGCAACTCTCTACTGGCTGGATTTCCATTGAAGGTAACGAGACCACTTCAGCTTATTTAGTATGCAGCTGGGAGGTCAGTCTTCAATGTTCCTAAATTCTCACACACTACACCTCTTCTACAGACCTTCACTGGCTCCCTGTGGCCACTCGCATTAAGTTCGAAAACTTAACACTTGCCTTCAAGGCCAAGAACGGACTTGCACCCCCATACAGATCAAGCAGCGTCACTTCTCGTCCTCTCAGAGATTCAAGCCCTGCTCATCTTGAACCTCCGTTACTCAAAAGAAGAGGAAGACATGCATCAAGACTCTTCAGTCTTGGACCCCAGTGGTGGAACCAATTCCGTCTTCCCGTCAGATCTGTGGAGTCCCTCACTGTCTTCAAGTGTTGTCTGAAGACCCACCTCTTCAAGGAGCACCTTGGTGACTAACCACACCTCTCGTTTATCTCTTTTCTTTATATTTAAAAAACCTCTGGCCCTTACCCTCTTAACTGTTTTTCCTTACTTGTGTATTAACCTCTGTCTTTTTTCTTCTGACAGGGTTTGTTAAGGTGTGTAACTTAGCTGGCAGTAACTTGGTAAAAGGTGTTGATTTTAGTCTAGCTTTGCAGGTGTGAAGAACAGATTAGACTACTTAAGCACTGATGTATGTTGCTCTGGATAAGAGTGTGTTCTAAGTGGCATAAACTTAACATAAACGTATCCAGTCCTTCTCCATCAAACACCATCATTCTCTATCAAACACCATAATTCTCCAACAAACACCTTCATGCTCCAACTAATGCCATTATTCTTTAGCAAACTAAACTAAAAAACAGTCTCACCTTATTTTGGCTTGCTCCCCTCTGTCAATCCCTGACTCATGTTTACACGTGTTTTCTGTCATGCTCTGTCCCCCACATGGTTTCTGATTATGTGTAACTCCTCCCCTAGCCTGTCTACGTATTTGCACCAGTTGTTTGGAAGGCCCCTTGTGTATATGTGCCCCTGTCTTAGGTTCTTTGTTCGTCTGTGAACCATAGTTTCTCATTGGTGTTGACTTGTGGCTTTTCATGTTACTTTCCCATGTTTCTCTCTGGTTTCACTTGTGTTTTGGGGGGGAAGTGGGATGGGGGAGTGGACGGCTCATAGGGAATAAGTGCATAATTTTTTCTGGTTGCAGTCCAACAAATGCCATAATTCTCCAACAAACACCATCTTTTTCCTACAAACACCATCATCCTCAAACACTATAATTATCTAACAAACACCATCTTTCTCCAACAAACACCATCATTCTCAAACACTATAATTATCTAACAAACACCATCTTTCTCCAACAAACACCATCATTCTCAAACACTATAATTCTCCAACAAACACCACCGTTCTCAAACACCATCTTTCTTCAGCAAACACCATCAGTGTTTGGTGGAGGACTACCAAACACTGCCACTCCCACATCTGGCAACCCTAACAGAACCCATTATTGTTCAACAAACAGACATTGACATTAAAATGTTAGTAGGGTCTTTCTAACAGTCACACACAGGACAATTGTTGTCTATGTTTGTTTGTTGTGGAGAGACACTAGAGCTGGTCTGTTCATAGGTATGTTTACTTGTGTGATTTAGGACCGGGACGATGATCAACAGTGCTCTGTCTCTATTTAGGTTCCCGCTCGCAACTGCTAGGCGTAAAAAAGGACTTTTTATCAACAGCTCAGAAATGGCCCTTTTCATGTAATCATATCAAAGGTAATCACGTCCATAATTGTTTTGATAGGACTTTGAAAAGCAGTCCCTCTTTAATTCATCTCTCTCTGCTGCCGTGAGGGGGTGAAAGGGGGGATGGGGGGGAGTGGACGGCTCGTAGGGAGTAAGTGCATAATTGCATGTTTAAGTGTTTCTGCTTAATGGGTTCGTTTTCCGATTTGTCAAGGGCATTCTGGCTCAAGTGCCATCAGAGGAGGCCCTCTTACCTGCACATACACACATACATGCATATACACACACACTCCCATGATGGATTGTGTGCACTGTGTTGAGTTGAGGGGTTTCTGAGCTGGCAAAACTACACGTTTGAACTAAAACGATATGTATCGCTTGCAATTTAAACCAGCCACGGTTACCAGGGGGCTTGACCCCAACGTTAGGCCATGGCAAACGTGTGAATAGGGGCACCGTGACATTACGAAACCTGTGCACCTCATGTGCCGTCTCCATGGCAACCGCTGAGTCTGTGTGGTTCTCCTCCTCTTTTCCCCCACATTAATTAGCATTAAGTGAAGTGCTTTACGGACTTCTGATATCTGACCGCTGTATAAATACTGAGAAAGTTCATCCAAAAATGATGAACATAAGCCACCAGTGGTCAGTTATCAACTGGTCATGCAAACAGGACCCCACTAGTTTACATGTGCACATATTAGCATTTTTGGATGAAGCATGCATGCATGTTTTACTTCACTGTCGAGATTTATAAACCTAAAGGCTGTTGCACAAAATGAGATATTTTTGTGGAATAAAATGGTGACAATGGTGATGGTGCTTTAAATATGGAAGAGGATGAAAGACGCTGTCAAAAAGTCACCATGCCAACAGTGACTGGTCAAATCCATCTTATCTGTCAAATACAAAATATCAAGCCGAGGGTAAATAGACAAATGTATTTCACCATTAGAAAAATCACTGTATCTTTGTTATGCTTACCTGGCAGGGGAGATACCATGGTCAGGAAGGTGTCTCACCCAGGTTGAGGCTCAGCCATTGCGCTCCAGTTGTGCTGACCCCTTGCGAATTCCCCAAATGTGGGAATCTCGACTGCATAATTTCTGGAAGTGTGGGACTGTGTCTGCACTCTCCAC
Source organism: Brachyalestes nurse (assembly GCA_037974405.1). Lineage (NCBI taxonomy): Eukaryota > Metazoa > Chordata > Actinopteri > Characiformes > Alestidae > Brachyalestes > Brachyalestes nurse. Next base: position 778,019 of record JBBPCY010000082.1, read on the forward strand.
TGATTTGGGGCAGCTGGTGGCCTAGTGCTTAAGTTTGTAGAGTTGAATCCCAGCACTGCTAGTATCATCACTGAGGTATCCTTGAGTAAGGTGCCGTCCTCACACATTCCCCAGACACCCCTCATTGGTGGCAGCCCCCTGCTTCACTTGGTGAATGGGTTAAACGCAGAGAAAGAATTTTTGGGGTAGCTGGTTGCCTAGTGGTTAGGGTGCTCGCCCTGCAATCAGAAGGTTATGGGTTTGAATCCCAACACTGCTTGTGGCATCACCGAGGTTCCCTTGAGCAAGGTGCCGTCCCCACACACTGCTCCCTGAGCGCCCCTCGTTGGTGGCAGTCCACTACTTACTTGGTAAGTGGGTTAAATACAGAGAACGAATTTTACATTGTTTACACTGTGTGCTGTGCTGTGGTGTGTTCACACGTGACTGTAAGGAGCCACTTTATGCAAGCTACAGTGCTTTGAAAAAGTATTTTCTTTATTTTTACGTATGCACACTTGATGGTCTGAGAGTCTTATACAAGATAATGTAATGTTAAGGAAACACATCATAAACTTAATAACTGCTGCACTTCCTCCTGCAGCGGCAACCACAATCAACACTTCTTATGACTTTAGAGGAGTGTTTCACATCACTGTGGAGGAATGTTGGCCAAGCAGAAGTGCTTTAATTCAGCCATGCTGGAATTCTTTTGATCATGGCATACTGTGCTGCTTGTTAAGACCTCTTAGCCCATTACACATCACTGGAAAGGTTCTATTTAAATGATGGTTAGATTCAAAAGAGGCTGGCAGCAATCACGCCTGGGTATGTTTACTCTGATTAGTTTTTCACAGTTTTACATTATTTTTTTCCTCCTTAAAATGGTTTCTTAAAAACTACATTTTACAATGCTCAGGTTGATTTTATATTAATTTGTAGTTTGAAGATCAGAAGCAACTATGTACAAATATACAAAAATAGATACAATCAGAAACGAGACAGATCCGTTTCCATTGCACTATATTATGGGACGCACAAGTGATTGAATTGATTTAATAACGTCTGAAAAAAACATTATTAAATAAAATGTAGACAAAAATCCAACACATCCAGCAATTTCATCATCCATCAACTCTTACAAAATCAGTTCAGAACAGCCCTCTTTGAAGGCTTTGAACCGAGCATCATTAGCAGTTTGACTACCCATTAGCCCAAAACAACGCAACCAGAGAGTGGATTGCTAGCACTAGGTATCATTGGTGGTCCTAAAATCTGTCAGACTATATTGCTGTCAAGGGGAGGAGTAAGTGAAGTGTAAGTGATCAAAGCAACAGCACTAACACATCTTGGTCATTTGATCATAAAATAGTTTTCCTCTACTTTTGAAATCACTTCAGCTAACACTGTTTCATGCAGCAGGGATTTAGTAACAAACGAAGGCAAAGTGTGTCTTTAAACAGAAGTATGGAAATTTAGGAGAGCAACAAGTGAGGGGAATGAATATATGGGCTAAACAAGTTTGTGATTAGCCATGTCCATGAACCTGAAGGTTAGAATTATGGGTTTAAAAAAGGAATGTTGGCAATTTTTTACAGATTTTCCCATTTCAAATTTTTGTAAACACAATTATCATGTCCTTATCAATAGCCATTTATGAGCCTAGCCTAGGCTGTTGACCCACATAAGCCAATTTTGTGCATTAGCTTGTAGAAATGATCTAGAGAGTAAGCACAGTTCAGCTGCAAATTCTAGGTTTTTGAACTGTGGCTGTGGCATGGATTTCATTTTGCCACAGAATGTAGTTCAGTTCTGTGTGTATGTGTATTTGAGCCACTTTTACATCACACAGCTACAAATCCTTACACTAGCTACAGTATACTTGAATACAATATTTTACTGATCAACTTTAAATCTTGTACATTGTGTGTTTGATCTTTTCTTCAGGATTCTACAGGAACCTGAGATGGTTTATCACTACTTACATGCAGTGGTGGAATGTAACAAAGTATTTGTACTTTGTTACTGTACTTAAGTACATTTTTACGTATCTGTACTTTACTT
>JBBPCY010000082.1:793479-803938 GCA_037974405.1 Brachyalestes nurse
GTAACTTCATACTGCGTGCCCGGCCCCGCCCAGCTCCGCGACTTCCCGGCCCGAGACACGGACGAGACACCAATCTTTGGCGGGCCGGATTAAAAAGACTGTGGCTCGCGGGCCGTAGTTTGCCCACCCCTGATATAGCCTGATCACAAGGTGGTGGGGTTTTGCTTCATGACCAACAACAGATGGTACAACCTCAGCAATATCACAGTCCTGTCTTGTTTTTGCTCATCCCAGCTGGAGCTTCTTGTGTTCCCTTTTACCTTCCACTGGTGTTCACCTCAGTTATCTCTGTGGTCTACATTCCACAGCCAGCGTACAATATCAAGGCGTTATTGGACCTACATGATGTGCTGAGTGGCCACCAAAATAATCCAGATACTTCCCTCATGATGTCTGGGGACTTTAACAAAGCCAAACTTTCACCAGCATGTCACTTGCCCCCAACACAATACATTGGACCACTGCGAGAGTCTATTTAAGGGGGGTTGCAAAGCAGTCTCCCTCCTTACCAGCTTTTGGGTAAATGGGACCATGCTGGCATCTTTCTCGTGCCGGAATATGAACAAAAGCTTCTACAAGAAGCTCCGGTGACGAGAGTGCTCAGACACTGGACTACCCAGTCAGAGGTGACGCTACACAGTTCACCTCCACAAACACGGAGTTTGCAGATGTAGCAGTTCGCTTCATCCGCATGATGGTCAACACCATCATCACCAAAGCAATGGTCTGGACCTTCTCTAACCAAAAACATGGATAGATTTGACTGTTGGCACCGCTTTCAATGTATGGACCTCATGTACAAAACAGGGCTCACTTCAAGCAGCATGAGCAGCTACAAGGGCTTCTTTAGGTTTAAGGAAGGCTCTGAGACAGAGACAAAGTGGAATCGCATCTCCAATATGTGGGAAAGACTTGGGGAAATTACAGACTACAAACCACATTCCACAGTGAGTGCCAAACAAGTAGCCGGCAAAGAGCTAAATTGCACATTTCTAGGTGTCTGGCGGCAGCGCTGACCTGTTAGCTGGAGCTCCACCCATCCCTCCACCACCCCTGCAGAGCTGGCACCACCATCGGTCTCATACCATCTTCAATACCACCCTGGCTCAGCATGTGGTCCCCACTTGCCCTAAAAAAAAATCCATCAACCAGGGGTGATGAAGTGCTTTGAGAGGTTCATGAAGGACTACTTTGCTCTGGCCTTTGTTCCAACCTTGACCCACTACTTTGCCTACCAGCAAAATACCTATCAGAGATGCTGACACTCAGGTCCTACATACCACACGGAGTCAACTTGACCTGACTGGGAGACCACCTGAACTCTCAAATTCAATACCAGTGCTGCCCAGTGATGTGTGTGAAGTCCTCTTCTGTACTCCCTCTACCTCTGACTGCATAGCCAGACAACACCAATTCCATTAAGCAGTGGTGGTATGCCTGATCTCCAGACACAATGAGAAATGAGAGGACCTACCGGAGTGAAGAGGGTAGCCTGGGGATGTCGTGTGAGGGAAATGAACTCTCCTTAAACATCAGCAAAACCATGATGATGACTGTATGACAGGGGTGTCCAACTCTGGTCCTGGAGGGCTGTGGTCCAGCACATTTTGGTGATTTCCCTGCTCAGGAACACCTGGCTCATCTCACTAGAGCTCACCTTACCTGGAGCACACAGACTTCGACACTAGCAGAACCAGACAACTCTATCACATCTTACAACTAAAGAGGTTCACGATGTCTACCACCCTGAACCACACTGGAGTCTTCAAAAGCATCCTAACTGGCAGCATAACACCATGGTACAGGTACTACACAGTACAGCAACAGAAAACCCTCTTGATTGCACAAGGTCTCCCCTGCCACCCCTGTAGGATATTTACTCTGCAAGATGTAGAACCCAAGCCCCCAGGATTACTAGACTATCCACCCTCCACACACTGTTCAGGCTGTTGAGGCCAGGAAGACACCTTTACAGCCAAAAAGCTAGAATTGAATGCTTCAGAGGCTTTCATCCAAAAGCAAGAAAATTTCTTATCACAGTACATAATGGTCGAACACTTTCATACTCGCACTTTTCACCTCACTCCAACTCCACGGTATACACTGCAGTTTGCACACTGCCTACTTGCACAAAATACACACTCATTTATGTTAACATTTACCACATTGCAAATTAAACTTATTTTAAATGGACATTCATTTTATGTCACAGTCAAGGAGGGGACCTGCTAGAAAACCCATTTCACCATATGTTGTACAAGTGTGACTGCATGGGAGACAAAAACTCGAGTCTTGAAAAAGCGGTGTATACTACAGCACTACCATTTCATCATTCAGCCAATATTAAGGTCCCGAGGTTTATCTGAAATCCCACTGAGAACAGATGACATCACTTAAACATGCCAAACCACAGGCAGGAACATGGAACCGGTAAATAAAGTTCTATTAGCACCTCCATTAGATCAAGTTCTGAGATAAAGTTGTTTTTTGTATTTGTTCTGTTGACTATTGAGCATCTGCTGTTTAAGCTTTATAAAACAAAACCCACTGAATAAGTATAGCTTCAACAGTGTAGGAGTAATTTTTGACCATATGAACATGTCAGGGACAACCTGGACACACTTTCATCCATTTCAAACGGTCAAAACTCAAGAAATGAACTTTAATAATAATCACAACAGACAGAACCAGATCAGTCACAGCTCCCTTCAACTTTATTGATGTACCGAACTTGAAAAAATACAAAGTATTCAAAACACAAAGAAAAGAACATGTACATCTTCTGGTAATACTTTTTTTTTTAAATACTCAACAAAAAGATATATTCTATACCCCAAAAATGGCCGTGAATAAGGTCATACTGTACAACTTTAAATAAATAATCATCCACACACTACAGCAGAACTGTGACTATAGAGGGGACCGAGAGCCAGTTTTTCCTCATGATCAAAGTGTACAATCTCAGAGCCTTAAGATTTTAGCTTTAGGCCGAATCCGACGTACAAGACAGCTAATATTAGTTTTGCATGCCATCGTACATTAAAGATGGCTAAAGACCTTAACAACCAAACTAGCATGAAACTGCTCCCTGTCCCCGAGCAGCAAAAAGTCACAGTTCATCAATACAGAGGTTAAACAAAAAATAAATCCCAAAAACTAAAGTAAAATAAAAGGGGAAAAAAAAAAAAACTAAGCGCAATCGCAACGATAAATATAATGCATAGCAACACTGTCATACATACGGGGGAGCCTGAACTGTTCTCCGGTAAATGCCTGGCAAAATGATTGGCACGTAGATGCCCACTGGTTAACTGGAGAATGGGCAACACTTGTTGCATCGAAAGGGCCTTTTCCCTGTTGCTACAGTAACGGAAAAGCCTCACCAGCCTCCCCTCGTGTAAAATAAGCAATATACACTTTTTATGCTGTTTCTCAATTTTTAAAACAGGTTATATGCATTATGTATAGAGTGAATCAACTAAATCAAGTAGGTTTGTTCCAAACTGTGGCTCATCAAGCTTTACCACAAATATATTCAATGTTTATAATAGATATTTTTGTGTAAAAAAAACAAAAACAAAAAGCTCAAATGCCTCTACTTCGGAAATAGCAAAAATCAAGACTATCTACAGACAAAACCCACCAACGAATCAGATACAGTAATAATGCATGTCCAAATGACAAGGTAACTCAATGTAAACAACTTTCTCAAAACAAAAATAAGGCAATATTTAAAAGAAAAAAATACCATACATACTCGTAATGGAACAAAAAAAGCACTTTGGAATAAAGTGGAAAAAAACAAAACCTAAAGAAAAGTACTTATTTACAGTAAGGTTAACTCTTGAGATATTCTCCCTTAACACTTCATTCTGAAAGTAAGTTGTTTTTTTTTTCTTTCATAGGCCTCAGCCCATTTTCGCTTTCATTCAGAGCAGGTAAAACCTTTGTCTAAATGTTAAAGACAAAAGTGTTTAACAATATACTAAACTGCACAAAACACTGTGGGAGCTTCATCTGAAGGGAATCCTTGAGGAAGAACAGATTTTTCACCGCTCTCAGCGTCTCCAGGTACCTAAAAGTTCCCTTGATGGAACTCCGCATGCACGTACTTGGAATAAAACCTCTGTATATCTGCCCGCATCTTGGGAAAAAAAAAAAAAAAATCTGAAAGCCAGGTCCAACAACTCTGATGGTCTTCCAGATAGACTTTTTTGTTGTTTTTTTTTTTAAACATACGAAACCAGGACCACTGGCTCTAGAATCTAAAGGTTAATACAAAGATCACAAAAAGGTATCTTTGTCATCATAAATCTTTCCAGAAATTTCAATCTCTGCAAACTTTCTGGTAAAGTCTCAAAAGCTCACAGGGTGTCATATGAAGATAGTTTCTCAAAGTATCCAAGTCAAAATATTTGTTCCATGTCCAGTAAAAAGTTTCTCCAAATTTTTTTTCTTTTTATAAAAATAGACGCTTTTTAAACCCACTTCAAAGAGGTTCATAGCTCTTTGGCAAGGTACCGCTTTAAGAATTTTTTTTGTCTTTTTCCGTCTTTTTTATTTTTCTCCTCAATTAACAATAAGTAACAGCCAACTGATAATACGGTAAACTAAACCTTTCCTCAAAATAACCGTACGATGAAATCGTTTACTGACACTGTTAGGCGCATGAAACCCAAAAAACTGAGAAACTGGGGGGGAAAAAAATTTCAAAAAGGGGACAAAAACAAAAAATCCAAACAAAAAAAATACTGGCACTACTGCCACCCACACATGCGATTATACAACTTCTGAAGATCAGCAAAGAGAAAAGCAGGGGGGGGCAAACAAAAAATCAAAAATAACTAATTCACATTGGATACTAAATAGCATTTTCTTCTATAACACTGATTTGCAAAAGTGATTTTGTTCATTTTTTGTGTAGAAAGTTTTACATTTCAACTTTTTCACCCCGTCCCCGCCCCGCTTTCCCTCCCCCAGAATTCTCTACAATCAAGAGCTGGCCATCGTGGATTAAGCTTTGTGCGTTTTGTTGGTTTTAAACGAGACCTGCAAGACTCGATCCCCGAGGCGATATCCATTTAGGCTGGCGATGGCCATGGCCGCCTCGTCGTAGTTAGTCATGGTCACAAAGCCGAACCCTTTGCACTTGTTAGTGTTGAAGTCGCGAATGACCTTCACGTTCGTCACTGCACCGAAGGGGCCAAACATTTGCCACAGGATGCTTTCATCGGCATCGGGCGCCAGGTTGTAGACGAATATGCACCAACCCGTGCCCGCATGCCCCGGGATGTTGATACCTGCCAAGCTGGTGACCCCATCGATGGCCATGGGAGAAAATCTACTGCAAAAACAAATTGCAACATGGGTATAAGGCTGTGTAGCCTGGAAGCAAACATACATAAGTGATGAGCACTGTAAGCAATTATGCTGTTGAAATAAACTCAAATGAGAACATTTTACTGGAGTAGAAACACTGCACAAACAAGCTACAGTGTGGGTGTGTGGCCAAGGAGCAGAGAAAATACAGCTTTGAACCATTTGATTTTTACATTACATAAACATTAATATTAAGACAATATTCTGAAGCAAAAAATAAAGCATGGGTACATGACTGTCACTGCTTTTTGATCTCCCAATGCTGTACTTTTTAATAAAACCTAGCCTAGCATCCCACTAATGTTTTATATTACAAACAATCATTAAACATATTGGTTTGGTTTCCCAGTCAGGGCTTAATCCTGGGCTACATTTTCCCTTCAGTGGAGAATCTCCATTCAGTATGCTGTAGAGCAAGACTAGGATTAATCCATGTCAGTGAAAACAACCCTTAAGGTTTCAAGTGTTTACCAAACTAATCTCTATTCGCTGCTTCGGTAGCGTGCCCTTCAATTACCAGAAATAATAAAACACTGCAACTTAGAAAAGAACACCTGTTTACTCAGCTTATAATAGAAGCCAAACACATTCAAGCAAACACAAAAAAGTAAGAACCGAGATCAGAACAACTGTGCCTTTTCCTGATACACACAAAGCTTTGTTTTATACATTGTCAGTGTGCAAGGTAATTGTTTTTATGCATGTCCTCCAAAATCTACACTAACCAGTCCATCAAACTATGTAACATTCCAATTTTTAATCGGGACTAACGATTAAAAATTTTCTGTGTGCAAATATTTTAGAAGAAAGGGTGTATACTCCGTGGTGCCTCCCTTTCTGATGAGTTGCATGCAATACCCAGCCCTGATCTTAATTTATCTGTTAAAATAATCTATAGCTCTCTCCATTTTGGACACAGATAGCATTTAAATTCTTCAGTAAACTAGTTGAAACTTGTAACTTGCACTTTTAAATGTTTTATATTATTGAAAACAGTGATTCTAGGTTCAAGTTATGAATGATAGCGTGTGTAAAGTGAAGAACTTTTCCCCCTTTAACAGCAATCTCCACTCAGTTTAATTGACATTTACAGGACTACAAATGGCCTTACCGGAGCAGAATTCAATCTTTTTCTCTCAAAAAACCTCCAAAAATCTATAAATATCGGGTGACTGCGCGAGGGAGAGAGTAGTGTGTGTGATTTGACTCGAGTATGGCAGGCCATGAATTATTTCACCAGGTTTCAGATTAGATCACACGCTCTGCTGAGTTTCGCATCCTGACAGGTGTGCTCCAAACGCCAGAGAGAGAGTGAGCAACTGAGAGAGAAGATATTTAGGAATAAGGTGTGCTCCATTTTGCTCCACTAAAGTTATGCTGTGAATGTGACAGGTTCTGCAGACACGACTGACATGGCAGACTCGAACGCAGCATGCAGAAAGGATTCCATCTTTATGGTTCATTCACAGATGCTGAAAAATGACTGCGACTGTTTATTAAAGCTGCAATCGAGGACCATTCAGTAACTGGCTTTTTTGTTTGTGGGGGTTTTAAAATTTACCATCCAGTTGCAGGGAAGCCCTGAGCCGATTTGCCTTAGTACTGAGACCCATCACAGGAGCACCCAAACTTTCTTCAGTGGGCCAAGACCAAGGTGTTTGATGGGCCAGGGGCCAAAAGACTGAAGAGTAAGGCACCTCACAATTCAGCAAACTTTATATTATAATTCAGGATACCAAGTTTTCATTAGGTAAGCATCAAGGGAAACAGAATGCAGGCTACTGACAAAACACTGTACATTTTTTATAAAAAAATTCTGATGTGAAAATGGCTGTATTAGGTTACTTCTAGAGAAATACAAGTATTTGTTCCAGCAGCATGTTCAAACATGATTTAAGAAAAAAAATAAATGAACATGTCAGATTAATATGCACAATCAAACAGCTGAGTGGGGTGGGGTTGGCTTTTACTTTCTGGTGGACCAAAATAAAAAAAAAAACGAACCCTTTGTTCCTTATCCAATACAATCACCAGTATTTTTTGCATATAGGTCATCTTTGCTTAACAGACAAAACTGTGCTGCAGACTTGCCAGTGAAACATGAATACAAGGCAAAGTAATGAAGCAGCAACGTTATTAAAAATAAAGAACTTGGAGTCTAGCATAACATAGGCCTAATAACAGTAACAGGCTATATTAACAGTAGCCTGTGGGCCAAATTTCAATATTTTGTCCACTTACAGTCTGTGCCCTGTACTCGTTAAGACTCGAAATAGACATTTACAAAACACTGACTCAGGACTGAACAATGTGGGATGGGGTGGGGGTTGTTGCCAGGGGAGCCAGAGACAGGTAGGAGTGATGTGACCCGTTAGAAGCCCTTCTGCTGCCACCATGAATCAAAATCGGTGCCAGAACAGAGCAGAACGTAAATTAAAAGCTCCTTTACTCTACTACACTGAAAAATTATGTCAGCCAGTTTGATTCGTCACTTCACTGCCTTGTCTGACTAAAGGAGTCCTGCCTAAAAGAAGCTCCATCCAAACCACAAAACCAGAAGGCATATGAAAAAGACCAAACATAAAATTGAAGTTAGAATGCCTGAATGCTACTGAAACTGTGTACCAGTTCAAATTCAGATGGATTTTTTTTTTGGTAAATGTTTTCAGTACTGAACAGAAAGTTAAAACAGTAGCTTAAGTATCTTGATCACAGACAACAGCAGTTTTAGATATCTTCATTGCAGACACTGTTACTGGTCTAACGCAAATGTTTTGTATTGTTGCACCATGTAAAGGTATTGTAAGGTCATGCTACTTTGCAGTCTTTGGTTTATTTGCGATATACACAGATTTAAATAGAAAATAAAACTATGCATTATATAATCAGACCTCTGAACAAACAATAAAATCTTGATCCCCCCCCCCCCCTTTAACACTATACTCCATTTACCTTTTCACGCCATAAGCCATGTTCAGCAGGTTGTCCAACCTGAAATGAAACAAGACAATTAGTTATGCAATTCTCACAACAGCAGACAGTAATAATTACTGAAAGGCAGGGATAAACAGACATATGAAGTATATATTTTATAGGAAGGTATTATGGGTTAATCAAGATTATTCGTAATCAAGAACATTCTGCTTTTTAAAATACACTGAAAACACAATTGTAACTATTCTGTATATGTATATTTAAACAAATACTTATCAAGATTATATGTACCCAAGTACAGCATCCCTGGGCCAGTAAGACTAGACTGCTGACTAAATTACATTCTGTATGTTATAATCAGTGTTTGAGTAATCCCCATTGGTTGCAGTCAGTAAAGAGACACACTTTAGGCAGTTCTCATTGTGTACTTTAACCCACACCTACTTCAGCTTTGTAAATTAAAAGGGGGTCTCAATTCATTACTCAGCATCAATACAGAGGTCAACAACTCAAGAAGCCTCAAATGGAGCCTCAAAAAAAGAATTTCCACATATCTTCTGGAAGGGAGTGCCATTACCTGAATCTCTGCGCCTGCTGGGCGAGGGGTCCGGGGTACCTTCTGTTTGGACTCTGGTAGAGCTGAGACAGCAGAGCCTGGCTGGTCTTCTGGCTCGGGTTATTGGCAAATTTGACCGTGATGGGCTCTGTAGCACTGGGTGGTTTTTGACCGTTTAGACCCTTTATTGCCTCCTCCGCCTCCACCCGCCGGTCAAAACGGATAAAACCCACACCTCGGGACACACCTGGACACAGGTAAATGCTTAAAAGTTCATGGAACTGCAGCAAAGCCAGACTAATCCATCAAAACACTGTTCAACAAGCCAAACATGTTAGAGGAAGCTCATGCAGCTTCATGGATTAGTTTTTCCTCAATTATTTATAAGGACATAGATCCAAAACCTTTCAATACTATAAATTCTTGTTTTGATCAATGCTTCAGTTCTCTGCTGGGAGCCTCTAAGATTGTTTAAATGTGTAACTAGTTTGCTTCCTTTTGGCCCAGACTTGACTCTTCCACTGTAGACCTCCATTTTATAATGCAATACTCCATTTAATTAGCATTGATCTGCAGAAGACCCAGATTGGAATCATTTTTGTTGGCAGTTTAAATATTAAATGCAATAACGATAATCCGTAATCACAGTAACACAGACTTTTATACTGAGATTAATACTGGAGCGTTGCAGTTTGGCCTTGAGTGCGCAACCATAGTTTATTATTGTATAAGTGAATATTACTGTGCAGGTAAACCATTATACACATTATCCAGATAAGGCTGTAGGTTTGTGATTGGAACTCTGCTCACAGGTTCATGTACTGGGTTTAAGAACGCGAGTGAATTTTCCATTAGAAAAAATGTCTAATCAAAAGCACAAATATATAGTGGTGGAACGCAAAACTGACTGATTCAGTAACTATCTGCTTCATCTACACAACAAGCAATTGCCTCTCGTCAATGAAACAGCTGGGATATTGTCCTTCAGCTTCCTTTAATCTGTTACAATGACCATGTGGATCACTAGAAACGTAAATCTACACAACAATGATTTAAAAAGATCATTTTGTGGATGCACAATAGTAACATCTGCACTTCAGTAACAGCCCCTGCAACAAAACAAACACAGAAAAAAAAACCCAAAAAGAAAAGGCCCATGTCAAAAAACAAACATGAACAAAGGAGTGGGCAAATTAGGTGAAGAGAATGAGAGCGCAAGCAAGAGTAAAAAAGCAGCAGTTAAATAGAAAAAGTATGAAAGAAAAGAAAGCTAGAGTGAATAGCAAGTGAGAGACTGAAGCGAAAAGCAAGCAAGAGTTAAGCAGGAGTGAGGGGAAATAAGGAAATGGCAGAGAGAAAGAAAAAGGGCAAGAGAGGTAGAGAAGGGAAAAAAAAAATGCTGGAAATGGAGATCAGACTGACTGCAAATTCTTTTTAAACCTCCCTGTGAAACAGGCATTAGACCAGCACCTCAGGGTAAGGAGATGGAAAGGGAGGAAGAGTGTAAGCGCGCGCGCGAGAGAGAGAGAGAGAGAGAGAGAGAGAGAGAGAGAGAGAGAGAGAGAGAGAGAGAGAGAGAGAGAGAGAGAG
>JBBPCY010000082.1:804038-836301 GCA_037974405.1 Brachyalestes nurse
AGAGAAAGAGAAAGAGAAAGAGAAAGAGAGAGAGAGAGAAAGAGAGAGAGAGAGAAAGAGAGAGAGAGAGAAAGAGAGAGAGAGAGAGAGAAATAGAGAGGAGGTGGGTTTCATTACTGAGTCTGCCATTCTCCGCTCCAAAATCCATTTCACATTTCATCTGTCCATGCATATTTATGACTGAGGGGGGTGAAAAATGGCATTTTTGGGGACCGAATAGCAGCACCTCCAACATCTTCCAGCGGGAGACGGAGTTATCACCACTTATAGTGCGTTTCGGTAGCTCGAGTGTGGAGCGACATTAGCAATGCATTAGCGCAGTTTTAAGAGAACGACGGCTACACGTTGGTGCAGTTATTCACAGCAGAACACTGCCATGCTGGCTGCAGACTACATGTGTAACAATTAACGGTTATATTTTATTTCAAAACGGAGCATGGAAACATTCAAAACTGTCTTTTGTGGAAAATGGTCAAGGCATCTGGGTTCAGCCTGTTGGAGTTAAGTAGGACAGTGGGTAGAGTTTATACTGTAGACACACACACACACACACACCCCCCCAAATGACTGCTCCCACTACCTCAGGAGCTTATAAAATCTACAGGTTGTGATTGTTTTTGTTAAAGGCACAGAAAAAAGCTTATCTGATTCAAATAATATTTCAAAGGGCCCATATACTAGAACCTCCCCGCCAAAAAATATTAAAACCTTAGCCTTTGAGTTTAGAGGAGTTTGCAGACTGTTGCAAAAACATTCCCTCTCCAATCCATACTATGGAAGTTGATTTTGCATTCACTGTGTCACATGCTTTCATATATGTGTCCTATCCAGGTTACAGCAACTAAGCTTTATCATTATTATTAAATGAAGCACAAAACAGGACAGCCAATCTGATCATTTACACACATCAGTTTTAGACATAGCATACACGTAAATCACTATGGATGAATACATACCTAATCACTTAAATACCCTTCCACAGAATAATTATTATATGTAGCAAAAGACATGCTGTAGTTTAGGTTCTTTGTTTCACATACACTAAAGATCTTTTCCCACCACACAATATTTTGCACTACAAAAACTCACCAACATGCACAGAGACTGAAGGCCTCATGTGTAGCGGCTCCAGAGTATCATGATTTATTGGTCAGTGCTTTTCTATGGAAACTATCCAAGTGTGCAAGCAACTGCACACACGTCAGCAATGCAACCTTGAAGTAGCTAAACTCAGAACGGGTGTCTGGATACTTTTGCCTTTTTTTTTTTTTTTTAAGTGCATCATTTACTGAAAATATTCCTCATTTTTAAGGCCACCTGGTCCTCTGTGTAAGAAGGCGAGCGCACACCTGTGACCTGGTCGACGAGGATGCGGGAGGTGATGATGCGGCCGTACTGAGAGAAGAGCTGCTCCAGCTCCTTCTGAGTCATCGTCTTCGGCAGGCCACTCACGTACAGGTTTGCATCTCTGATAGAGGCCGAACTAGGACGAGCATAAGACACCTGCAAACATACATACATACATATTACAGGGTTACACCAAGACATGGTCACAGTATTGTGATTACACTGAAGCAGTGATGTGATTACAAGCACACTGGAGTAAACCTGGCCTCCTTTAGTGCGAAACTACAGCAGTTACGAATAATCAATTAACTTTATTTTGAATTTACATTTTTAATCTGTTTTACCTTCAGTTCTAGTATAAACAGCAATCAGTTGCAATTTGCATAATTATGCATATTTGGAACTGAAACTGCCCTCACAGTAATTAACTGAACCTGACGGACACACCCATTTAATGTTGTGTTGTCCTCAGTGTTTTTATATCTATACCTTTCTTTAAAATGCTCTGGTTTTGTAAATTGTTCAGGTAAGCCCTTTTTTTATTCCGTGGCTATAAACTGTTCATTAAAAGATAAAATGATGGGGTTCTCAAGCCAACGATGCAAGAATTTGCTATTCATAAAAAACAAAAACAAAACCAAAAAAAGACCAGGTTCAAGAGATGCATTTTAACATCAGTTTACAGAAACTCATCTATATTGTCTGAGGACTTAAAAGCTTTGTTTATACACAAGATGAGAGTCTAGGGCAACAAGGTTGGAATGTTGATCAGTACGGAAGGAAAAGATGGACTTACGAAACTAAGGGTTAACAATGATTTAAATACTGTCGGAAAAGGCAACCAGTAAAGTGCTGCTCAAGCCAATCCATTTTATTGCAGTACTTCATGGCCAGAGGTGGCACAGATTCGACACATATCAGTAGCAAATGCAGGATCGGATACTGAGGGGTGACCGTGTGCAGCTATTTCAGAATAGGCAAGATGATCAGATTCAGTGACCAGTAGCACACCTGCCTAGTTTTAGATGCTCTACCTTTATGAATATTATCTGACTAATGACTAATAATTGGCAAATAAATTATGGCCATTTAATTGCCTCAAATAAACAAACAAGAATCCCCATGCCTGAAACGTGTTACAGCGCCAGTCAGAGGTCAATAAGTCTCGTTACACTGGGCCAATACTAGTGTACAGTCTAAATCTCTGATTTTCTACAGACTTGCAGACAGGGACTAAACTTTCCAAGAAGATTCCACTGTGCAACAGGGCAGTCTCTCTCAGCTGCAAGCTGGATAATGTGGACTTTCTGCAAACATCTACACCACTTGGGATACAGACTCCTGAGGCACTTAAGATGCTTGTGAAGTTCCTCATGTGGTGTTAAACTGAACATAATAAATTAAAGACCTTCTAAAAAATGTGCAAATTGAAAGAAAAAAAATGTCTACGATTCCTGTGAAGGAGTTTCCACATTTTTTCATACTCCCGCAGCCTTGTAGGCCCAATTTGAAGATGCAAGCATTTTGTAGTTAGGGTTTGCTGAAGGTAGGATTCAAACCCATGACCTCTTGGTCCAGAGGCAAGTACCACCCAGACCAGTGTTTGACTGAATACCAGCACACAATTAGTTATTTGTTCCCATTTTCTCTCTCATTCAACTGTGGAAGAGTTGGACAAGCTCAAACATTTATAAATAAGATTTTAGCCCTTACAAGATTAAATTAAGCTTCAACAAAAGCGCCCGATAGGAGTCTGTTCTCACTTCAGTCTCCAAGCTAACGATGCAATCACACCCAACAACTGTCTATTGAGAAGGCTTTGGAACAGATGGAGATATTTATGTAACGCTGACAACTGAAACACCTCTCCAAACTGTGAGCTGTTGCTGCTGAAACACCAACCAAATCCCTCCGCTCATAAACAGCCCCAAGGAGGAGCATATGCTAAGCTGCTTTTGGCAATTCCACCAACAGTATCTTTATTAAACACACTGGTTAAGAATTACTCAGATTTTATGTCTGAAATCTGAAAGTTACAACTTTATGCCATTGAGATAAAACAAAATGTTGCGAGACCAAACAAAAAAAACAAACCAAAAAAAGGCTACACTGTCCTACTTTTACTGACCTGAAGGTTCACTTAACATTTGTATGGCCAATGTACCAATAACAGTAAAATGCTACATGTCCACTTTCCAACGTCTCATTATCCCTTTTAAATAATAAACAGGCTTTTTTTTTTTTTAGTGTGCATTTAATTGTAACGCATGTAAGCTTTGCTTACGATTGGCTGCCCTGTTTAGGTGCACCTTAGGCAAGCTGCAGTTCAGTCAGAAACAACCACCGTAGACTGAAAACAGTTAATTAAAAAAAGTTTTTGCAACTTTCTATAGAGAATGGGAAGCGAAGGGCATTTTAAAACTTGACAATGTTTCAACTTTAAAACTGTATACTGTCAGAAAATGTTATAAAAAAAACCCCACTGCGCTACAAGTCATGACATTAAATGGTTGCACAGAAATCGACACCTCATTGAACAAGAACCAGCTGACTAAACGTATCGTTCAACAGGACCAAACACGGGTGTCAGCTGTACTAGTTTTCAGCAAACAGATTGAAAAATTAAAAAATAATGATCCAGACTGGATTGAGTGTGTGGGACCAAATGAATATATCCAACTGCTTGCCTACCAACAGAGAAAGAGGTGTGCTGTGCTACAAAGAGCTCCGCTACTGTTGTTGCAGAAATCAACACTTACATTGGGTTTTTGTGGGCTACACTTCTGAGCTGAGGGATACAATTTAAAACTCCTTTTAAATTTGACCTGGTCCCCACAGCTGCATTGCACACCATTCAGTACATTACAGTGTCAGTGTTTCAGCAGCAACAGACAGAGTTGAGTATGATGCGTAAGCAACAAGTTTGTGTAGATAATATCTGACCGTTGAGCTGTGTATGGTTTGAAAAAGATCACACACGCTCTCACTTACAGCTGGTAATGCAGCACTATATAAAATCTGTACTTCACAGCAAGAATGCAAGGACGCAGATTATATAACACTTCTGTGCCACATGAGGTCTGAATAAACTTGGGAGCAGCTCAGGCTTTCCATTCTCATCTGTTCTGTCCACTTTCCCAATCTGTAAGCCATGGCTGGCTAAATATATTAGCATAGATGACCAGCCAGTTTCCATATGGCTTCCAGATCTGGCAAATTCAAAAAATTGAAGGCTTTATTCAGCTGCTCAGGCTGCCCTTTGTTTGCTCACACCAGTGTTTTCCCTTCTGTCCCCCACATCATTATCCTAGGGGAAGTCTTCGTTTCTTCAACGCTTTTGGAATAAAAAAAAAAAACCCTCACCATTTGATGCCATCTAGCACGTGATGCTAATGCCAAATTTTTAAACTAAAGATCTGGATTTTTGTTGTAAAATAGTTTTCCCTCAAATTGTTCACCCCAATTCAGTCTTGCCCATTTCCACCATTCAAACCTTCCGAATCACAAGATACAACATGAGGAAGCTGAAGGCTAGGACTCTCTCAGTTACTTTACAAACCGCTGCTAATACAACAAAGAACACATTATGATGTACCTTAGAAAGTGAGTTCATCATAAAACCACAGGATGGACCAGTTCACAGGCAGAAGTGTAGAGTCCAGCTGAAGAGCACTACAGTGAAGAACCTCTCTGCCTCCTCAGCAGCTCTGCGTGTTTGACAGTGCAGGCTTATCTGCCTAAATTTAATTACTGCGCTGGCAGACGCTAAACGCTGCCGTGCAACTGCTCTGCAATCTCAGCCGAACGATCAAGTCAATAAAAAAAACGCCCACTTTTAATTAAACCTCCAAATGGGATCCTCGCAAAAAGCTGCAATCGATACATGCCACGAGTACCCATCACGTCTCCAGTTTCTTCCTTATTATTATTAAACACCTGTAGGCTAGGACCTCACTAAACATTAGCAGAGCTGACTAGCATGTGGCTCCACAGATACTGGAAATAACTACAGAAAGAGACGAATAGGCATTTTAATCATGGAATATTAGCCGACTAATAATTGCCAAATAAATAATTGCTAATTAATTGGCTCAAACAAACACCAATGCCATCTAAAATGTGTTACAGTGCCAGTCAGAAGTCTTGTTTTCATAGGACTTTTGATGAATAAACAGCTCACATAAAAGCTTACATGCAGAGAAAACCTTTTCCGGTTAGATTTAACACTGGTGGCCTAGTAGTTAGGGAGTTGCCCCTGCGATGAGAAGGCTGTGGGTTCGAATCCCAAGACTGCTAGCAGCATCACTGATGTCCCCTTCAGCAAGGTACCATCCCCACACACTGCTCCCAATGGTGGCTGCCCGTTGCTTGACTCAGTGAATGGGGAACTCAGTGAATGTTGTGCAGAGGAACAATTTCATTGTGTTCACATGGTGTGGTGTGGTGACGTGACAGTAAGGGGCCACTTTATTACTAGGGATGTCAAATTAACACATTCATTTCGATCAATTAATCACAGAAAAACATGTTTAAAAAAAAAACCCTGCGCTGATTAATCGCACCACGTGACATTAACCTGGTCCGGTGTTCTGTCGAAACATGCTACCCATCAAGATGTGCTACCGTGCCCCACTGCGCATGTGCAGGTCCAGTCTTGGGATTCAGTGCCATGCTCATAAGGCTACCTTAGGACACTGGCAGCTGTATAAACTTTGAGAGCATTTTCCCCCACAGGATAGCATAAATCGATAAGACTCTGCTGTCGATTTGCGCTACGGTAGTATTTTTCAACAAGGCAGCAGAAATCAGAACCCGCTGCTTCACGGTAGCATTTCTCAGTGTTAGACTGTATAAACTGGCTCTATGCACCTCTAAAGATCTATCTATATAGATGAAACACCTCTTCAAACACTTAAATGTATATATTTTTTCTCAGATTATGCATATTTGTCTATTTCATTATTATCAGTACTAAACTGACTGTATAAACTGCATAAGCCCCGGGGTAGCATTTTTCGACAAGGCAGCATAATTCATCAGAACACCCGTAATTGTACGTACACTGTCTTAAACTGCACCTCGTAGATGGACTTAGCTCCATCACTGTACTTGCTAAAGCATTTTTCTCCTCAGCATATTAGTTAAAAGTCTAATGATTATTCATTAACTCATATGCCAAATGTGACTAATTTAGATTAATTAGAGAGCTTGTAATTAGATTGTTTTTAAATTGCGTGACACCCCTATTTATTACAAAAAAACTTAGAAGACAGACAAAAACTGATGGTTTTGGATTCTTAAAAAAACCTATACATTTTTTAAGACTCTGCAACCTTTGGGTCATAACCACTGTAAAGAAAATCAGACTTCAGGCAAGTTTCTCTAGAATTGAGAATCCTCTAGTCTGGCCATAGTCCAGCCTGACCGCATAACATTTTAACATCTCACTGGGATTAATAAGATTTTTTAACCAAGAATATGCACTGAATGGGGTTAAATGCATGCTCTAAAACAGACATGAATATCCTTAGCAATTCTTTTAACCAGTGATGTTATTTGACATCACACCCAGCCCAACAGTTTTTTTAGCTATGCCTCATCTACCCCTTTCCCTTTTTAACTTGCTCTACCCACATCTCCCCAACAAACTCATTTCATGCTAATGCTTGCAAACCATATTCAGTGGAGCTGGCAGGGTGGGATTAGCACTTCTAAAAGAGCAGCTGGAAATGTTCTGATATGTAAGGAACAACTGGGGAGGGGTGTCTGCTGGACTTTGAGACGGCATTTATATCAAAACCAATATCCTGTCCACAAAGTTATCTGCTTCCCCAAACAGCATTGGTAGACTGGAAAGTATGTGAACTTATTCAAATTTCACACATTTTCATATTTGCACTATTAATGCAACTGTTATTTAGCAGATTTACTTGATTTAACTATACAATGCATTGAAAAACATTACAATTTACCTTTATAAACTAGCAGTTATTAGTCAACAAGTAACATTTCAAATTGAAGACCTCTGAAAGGGCCTGCATGGATGCTTGTTGAGTTGAGATGATGCACTATATTTCAATAGGGTTCTCTTTGTAAAGAACAAATGTAACGCTGGCTAATGATTACATATGTAAATTTTTGCACTGGAGTTTAGTGGCAAATTACGATTTAGAGTTACAAATGAGATGCTACAGAAACAAATTAGCATTTTGATGACATTAGAATTAGACATTAGATAACAAGTGTATTTCATTGTGAAGACAATTTAATGGACAGATTAATACCATTTTCTGGTTTCAATATCTTTATGTTAATATTAGAGGCTAACACTGTCACAGTATAAGAAACTTTTGAATGGTTTTGGAACGTGAGACCAAGTCATTCAGCTAAAGTCGACCCATGTTAAAAACAGACCTCCCATAAATGGCCCTCTTCACCCCTTCATCAAAGCACAGAAGCCTTTTTTGACCGCTCAGAAGGCGAAGTCCCCATTTCATTCCCTTTGCAGACCCAGTTTTCG
Source organism: Brachyalestes nurse (assembly GCA_037974405.1). NCBI lineage: Eukaryota > Metazoa > Chordata > Actinopteri > Characiformes > Alestidae > Brachyalestes > Brachyalestes nurse. Next base: position 811,906 of record JBBPCY010000082.1, read on the forward strand.
CGGTAAGAGTTAAACCTTCATTAAAGGCCATTAACTTTTAGAATATGCAGTTTCAAGAAAACTAAGGTGAAGTGCAATCATTTCTTTTTTTAAACTAAACTGCATACACCACAAGATGTGTTGAGTTATGATAACAGTTTCAGAGAACATGGTACAGGTACAATGTACGCAAAAATCTGAAAAATTAATTCTGCCTGTAGCGTCTTGTCCAAAACCTATGTTTGTTGGCAATTTTGAAAGATTGAAGACTGCTGAAGTATAAGATACGCTGATTATATTTTGAACTAGAACCATCATTTAGTAATAAAAACGTTCAAAAGCATTACAATGCATTCATTTCACTGTTATAGCATTATTCTGACTTCATTGAACCTTTTTTCACCAACAATACACAAAAGTGTACCGCCAGCTCTACTACTAGGTATTGTTTTAAATAACCTATGTATTGGTTTAGATGTAAATGATCCGAACAATTTTACAGCATAAAGGTTAATGCTATTCAGTAGCTCTCAGCAAGCAAACATGTTTCTTACCTTGATCGTTTTGGTCTGCAGTCTCAGCCCGTTCAGAGTGTTGATGGCTTTTTCTGCATCTTTAGGATCCACATAGTTCACGAAACCATAACCCAGACTTTGTCCTGGGGGAACAACAGTTATACAATGATCAAGTAGAACATTCTATAGTACCAAAATGTATTGAAATAAACCAAACAAACTGACTGGTTGAAAAATGTTTCCTCACAATATGGGCAGCAACTTTAAGGCCCTAAGAGACAGCAATTCAGTTATTAAATTGGGACTGAAATGTTTTATGAACAAAGAAATGAAAGCAATACACCTGATGTAACTGAACTCAAAAGACCGACCGCTTTTCTAGCCTGATATGATTGACTTTAGTTTTTAATAGACACCCCCTCTTCTCTGCGAAACCAAACTGCTGGCGTGACTCATCAGGCCCTTGAGCTGAGCAATGAAGATCAATGTGGTCCCCTGAATAATTTCAATCTTGAAGTAAAATAAATAAAATAAAAGATTGACACCCACTCCCTTCCACCACATGCTAGCGATGCAATTTCCACCGCCGCCCACGTCGTGGAGAAGCTGACGCCAAGCTCTGTGGGTCAAGTTCACCAGAGCCACCTCCGCTGAAGAAACTCGTCTAATGATCACCGCAGACAGTGCGATTTCAGACCGATGCAGTTTCAGACTCACTGTCGAATCAATTCTGCCAAAAAGAGCAATGCTGGAAATCCTGCTCTTGGGTAGATGATACAGTTTTGCAGCGATCCCGCAATCAAAGCCATTTTGGAAACTGAGTGGAGCACAGCAAAAACCTTTTATTTCTACAGTAATAAGCCTTTAATTCAGGACTGTCAGGGTCTAAAGGCTTCTACAGACTCTGCAATTTCAGCAAACTGAAGATCATTACAATGCACGCCTGACATGGATCTAATAAACTTCGGGACGACATGTGTGTAGATGTACAAAGGTGTGTATGAAGGTGTGTAGAAGGCGTGCATGAAGTGGAGTTGATGTGTCATTTCATTTTGACTGGCTGATCAGTAGACATGGGTTGTAGCAGCACACGGAGATGGTTTGTGGTAAATTTGACAGTCAGAAAATCGTTGGTCGCCATGATGACCAGCATCTCTGACCCTCTCACAGTGCAACCTCCGTCTAGGAGCCACGACCAGAGAAATCACAATTGTCATCTCTCGTCTGGGACAGCCCAAAATCATACAATGTATACTGGGCATAAAAAAAGGGTTACTAGGATATAGAAACAATACCAACGCAATGAACGAACATTCATTAGTGTCCTAAAGAAACCTGCCAAACTGAAGTTGTCCACTATACACCTAGACCTACATCATGACTGGTTTCATAATTTGACATCCAACGGAAACATGTTCGGTTTAACTAAAATCCAGGACACCATTAATTCACTTCTAGTGTAGCAAAAGATCCCCCATGCAAATAAAGAAGTCCAGAAGCGACAAGTAAGGTTATTACATTCAGAGTGGGTGCTTTAGATCGTTTTGTGATACAACTCCTAAGTAGGCCAGCTTACATTTGGCAGACTTACACAGTATTGTTTTTAGTGTAAATGTTGAGAACAAAACACCAGACCAGCCAGAACAAATCCTGCTGGATTTCTAAGACATTCTTTGAACAGAACACAAACACTTAAGGAAGCATGGGGAGCTTTTATTAAATGATAAGTATCACCCAATGTTCTACTTTGGTTCTTTTGGGAAAAACCTAATATTGGATTCGACCAATACTGTGCAACCATAGCTTTGACAGTTTTCATGACAGCAACCATCACATACAGCTGCATGGAAAGGTTTGGGCATCCCTGGTCAAAAGATCATAGAACATTTTTTTGTGATCATAAGAACATTTTAATGCACAATTACTTCTAAATATAAAATCTTAAATGCTCATTTATCTGCAGGATTTTACGTTTTCAAAATGTCAGCATGTAAACAACTACATTTTATCCACTCCCTATATGTTAATGTGGCAAAAACGCATTGTAGAGGATGTGTAAACAACTATAAGGTAAAATGGAGTTATTAAATACACAAAAAAGATTAACTAAAAACAATGCAGTACATCTCCTTGTCTTGATCGTTATAGGCCTTAAATAGCACCTGATGTTAAGTAAGACAGCCCATCTCCAATCCCACTATTTCATGTCATTATTTTTCTATGTAAAAGGAATAAAAATATCCCAATGACAGTATGAGTCATAGCAAGCCCACTGCTCACTCCAGCTCAGGAGCACATATCCCCCAATGTTTAATGGTTTTACAAACACACTAAAAACCCTGAGAGTAATCCATTTCTCAAATGCTTTTGTAGCAGTTTTTAAACCATACAAACCATGATGGAAGCACAATGAGGGCATATAATATTTTAACAGGTAATTAATGTGAAATTTTGAATGAAATCTAAAGCCAAATTGTAAATCAAAAACAAGTTTATTTTGGTGACTCATCAGTGGAGCCCTGCTGACTCCCTCCTACGCCAGTACCACCAACAGTTCAAAAACTTCCACTCACCTTGCTTCTCCGCTGCTACGAAATACAAAATCAGAGGGCTTTGAGGGTAAGAATTCCAGTACTCGCAGACTACTATGACTACCGTGTATCTTGGGTGGGGGGGGTGTAGGAGAGTGCTTAGAGCAAGCAGTACCATTCAAGACGGCATTTTGTTTCGAGTAATAAACGCTTCAACACCACTTTTGCATTCAATCTGTACCGAAGACCCAAAGGAATCGCCACAGGCTCCCGCAGAACCGATTCTTCAGCTACCGTTTCACTACTGTCCAAAACTAAAAACACGGTCCACCCAGCTGGCCAAAACCGTACAAAAACTCAACACAACAAAACTCTTACAAACTCCCCCGCAGTTTTATCACAACCAGCCAGCTTATAGACACTTATAAAGCGAAGTGTCATATTTTCCTTTTACTTACATTTGAAGAAATTCAGCTCAGACACACGCACCTCCCCAGTGCGTCTCTTTGGACAGTCGCTCCTATTTCCCCTTGAAATTCTTATTTGCTAAACAATTATCCTCATCAAATGTCCTCAAGTATCCTGAATTTTGTCCAAAAAAAAAAAAAGGTGTAAAAAAAAAGTTATTAGGAGGTGTACCGCCCACAGACCGGCCCCCTAGCGGCGAAAAAGAGGAAGGATAACTCTGGGATAACTAAGAAGTTGATATAGTGAAAAACACTGTTGCAGTCTAATGTGAATTTAAGCTTTCACAAAAACAGAGTTCGAGTTTCTCAATAGCTGCAAAGTCTGCAAAGTCTGCCAAGTCTGCCGGGCAATGGTAGATATAAAAACACATTGTTGAGGGAGTTGAGGGTCCACAAATGCATTTTTTGACAAAGGTTGGACAGCAATGGACTCCAGTTGCTGAACTGAACAGTGTTATTGTAGGCAATTAAAACTATGAAGGATTGAAACTATGGCACCTCCAGCATGCTAACATTAGTTCAATTACATGACAAAAATCTGATCTTTTGTACTACACATACAAAAATAAATATACTAAACTTGGTCTACAAATGCTCAGTGAGAAATTGAATTCTATTTTAATTTTTACCAGTGCTCGGCGAAGCAGCTATAAAAGAACGCATTTGTGGTCGATTTCTCTGAAATGCTAATCCAGATAGATTTAGTTAGATGTCAATGTTTTGTGAATGTTTATGAATCACTACCTTGTATGTACATACATATTGCAATTCAACATTGCCCTACATTTCTCATCTGTACACTTAATACCCTTACTACAGTTTGCAACTTTCTGCCAGAACAACAGGCAAAGCTCCAATTAGCCTTTAGGAATACAACATTTCTTCTGAATTCATCCCTGAGAGACAAACTCTGAGCATCTGCCTTTGCTGTAATTGGCTCCCATGTTATACGTGCTGCTATGAAGGCGAGTGGGGTATCTAAAGAGAGGCGTGTTATAACAATGGACTGCAGAAGCTGTGCAAGGGGAGGGCCATCATAAAACATGAGGGAAAGGCGAAGAAAGTAGCCAACAAGTCTTCAGCCTTTGGAGCCAGAGCCGTTAAATAATGCACAACGGGCAAATTAAAAAACATTCAGGGACAGACATGCAGGCAAAAGGGTCAAGATTCTAAAGATAACTTTTATAGAAACAGAAATGCTAAAAATAAAATGAAATGTAAGAAAAAGCAAAAAGACACAGAAGCTTAGAATAAGGAGACAGCAACTAGGTCTTGGGGGGAAAAAAGCCTTGAAACAGCAGTTATGCAGGCAAGCGGTTATGTAAGCAATGAGGATGAACTGACTTACTTCTTGCACACTAGCAACCTTGGTTTACAAAATGAATCTCAGTGAGAACAGAAGGGACACTGCTGCTGCAGAACACATGCTAGCACCCGCTCGAAATAAAGGGACAAATGATGCACACTGAACATGAACGGTCTTGAAAATGTTTAAAGGGAGGCAAGAAACTTTTGCTGGTGTGTGGAGCTGGTTCAGATTTGGCTCGGCATGGTTGTGAAGAAGTACGAATCGAGTTTGGACATGTTTCAGACTTGTGTAGTTCTTTAGATTCTGTGAAATCAGTAGGGGTGAAAAAGTCTGATTTTTACATAGATGCGTTGAGTTGCATGTTATGTTAATTCCATACAAACTTGACATGCCTGTAAGACAGTTAACTATTCAGGATAAAAAGTATGGAAGGTGGAAGAAGTGTTTACTGCCATTCTCTGTGGCTCCAATCAGTCTTAAACATTACAGATATCCAGTAGGAATGCTGTGAAGCCAACTGTACACCCTTGTATACCTTCACTCATTTCTCTTGCTTTTCCACATGCTGGCACACATCCATAAATAGAACAAACTTGCCAGAGAAACAAACATTCAACGCTTATTTCAACGCTGCATAAACTTAATTACTTGGCAGAAAAATAAAAACCACTTCTGCTGAAGTTCCCTTGATCACTGTCTGCCATTGTCTCTGATATCACCAACAGTGTTTGCATAGCATAATATTTCTCCACAAATAATAGTATTGGTTTTAATTAGGGAAGCACCGAAATGATTTTTTTGGGCCAAAATCCAAAACTAGGAAATACTTGGCCAAAAACCGAAAGAAATTATTATTATTAAAAGAATAAATCCGTTACAAAACTACGAACATATATATTTAGCATTCAACCAATGCACAATATAAAATAAAATTAAGTAAAATATTTTACTTGGCCCCACTCATGAATAGTCTAAAAGCAAGATAGCTGGAAATATTATACAATATCTTCTCACATAAAACTAGTGAATTCAGGTGCATTTTAATATTCTGAACTAAGTGCATGAACAAAGTGCATTAAGAACCAAGTGCTTTAAAAACTGTAGAAAGATGGAACATTCTCGGTAGGCCTAAAACAAAATAGTGTATTAAAACAAAGACTGGCATATCACATATTAATTATAATCACAGGAAAACTTTCTTGCCTTTTGAAAAACACAGGTTTTCTGTGCTTCATACTCAGAATATGTCCGTTCTGCCGCACTGAATTTAAATCTCACTGTTTTTCGCAGGACTTTTCCAGAACGCACAGATTGCCAGTCTGTCCCTGCTCTGCGTGGCGATCGGGATGTTTTGATTTTATATGATAAATTAATCCAGACGTTGAGAAAGTCTTTGTGGATGCACCCCCTCTAAAAAATTTCAGCATTGCGCGCTTTACAAACTGCTTTCTGCATGTGTTTCTTCGACATATCAAAATGCGCCCACACGGCAGACATCTGGCGCGTGCAGGCTGCGATTGCATCATCACCGTAAAAAAAAAAAAATATTGGTGGCCGAATATTCGGGGCATCCCTAGTTATAATAATGTTAACATCACCTTACTGTTAGTGGACCATAAATAGCCAGCTAGTAAAGAACTTCAATGCAACCAGTGGCTCTAAAACGTTGATTCATTAGTAAAAAGATTAAAAGTTAATGTCATACAACATAACGGGGGGGACTAAAGGCCAATTTGTTTCCTCCAACTAGCCAATTAATTACCTGGAGATGTTTACGTTTTTGATGCCTCAGAGGATTCAACCTCTCCAGCACTGGCTTAAGGCGTGCATTAGCTGTAGTGAGGGACTTGGCTTTCAGGGGGATCTAGTGTACCAAATACAGTACACTCTTCAGCTTTAAGATTAGGTTAAATGTGCCACAATGGTCATCTTTGCATTTCACAATACAAATACTGCATGGAGCATCCTCTGCATCACATTACCAGTGATTGTCTTGAATGGTCAGCTTGTTTTTAGGTACCTAAATTTGACACTGACTGAACAAATGCTCTGTTCTTAAGAGTACTGACTGAATAACCTTGCTACTACCGAATTCAGTAACTAAAAAATACTCTTACAAGTAACACACAGATACAGGGATGGACTATGAGAAACCAACATAGACTCTGCAAGTCATCATTTAAGGCTTAAAGTAATAACTCCAAGACCTCTGAAGGTATAATCGTTAAGTTGCATGCTGGGGTGCATCCTGGTGGCATCACTTCTCCCTGTAAGAGACACCCACATGAGTTAAAAGTAAACATGATTCATCAGACCAGTCGACATCCTTCCATTGGTCCATGGTCCAGTTCTGATGCTTAGATTAATAAGGGAGGTGCTTTTGGCAGTTTACAAGGTCAGCATGGGTACTCTGACCAGTCTTTGGGTGTTATTCCTCAAAATGTTAATGCTGACTATTATAGAAATGTTGCTGTGTATGAGGCAGTTGTGCTTCAATAGCACTTCTGTGGGATCGGCCAGCCTTTGTGAGCCTTGGGCATCCAGGACCCCGTCGCTAGTTCATCGGTTGTCTTCCTAAGACTTTTTTCGGTAGGTACCAGCCACTGGATACTAGACACACCCATAAGACCTGTCGTTATGGAGATGCTTTGACCTAAGCCGTTTAAAAAAAAAAAAAAAAGAAAGTGCATTCGTTCACTATGTAGGGCACCATGTAGTCAGCCATTTTGTAGTGCTGTTCGAAATCCCAGCTGTCAGTTTCACCCACTAGCTAGTGCACTACGAAATCGTCACGCAGCATGCCAAAACCTAGTGTCCAGACACTGTACACTACATAAATACACATATACCATCATGCACTGCGGGTTTCTTTCACTATTATCTGCAAAATAAAGTCAAGAAGAGGAACCAGTACAGTTGCCAGCAATGGAGAACGTCAAGCACAAATTGAGTAGTGTTTTGTGCAAGTTTCATAACGTTATGGTAATGAATTAAGTCTTGTGGAACCAACTGTATGAATTCTTTTGTCTTTAAATTACATCGTATTAATGATATCAGGCTTAGCATGGCGTAACGCGTAACATCCCGAGTGTCCGAAACTAACTGAAATGTCGCCTCGCCTTGTTCACTAGTTAACCCCCCTATACGCAAACACTATGTAGTAAATAAATGAGCGAGTGAACGAGCGCACTTTTCAAACACGGCTCTAGTCGTCCGGTTTGGCCCTCGTCACAATCGCAGAGAACCTTATGCTCCCCCAGTTTTCCTGCTTCCAACACATCAACTTCAAGGACTGACCGTTCACCTGCTGATATGATAGGAGATTTTAATGTTGTGGCTGATTATGTTATATTCCAGAGTACAAAAAAAGTTAGAGGAAAAAAATTACTTTCATGAAGATACGAAATTCCTCTCAGTCCAATGAGAAGAAAATTAAAAGAAATGCATCAAGGCCATCACTTGCTCTTTATTAACTGTTGGATTAAATAAATAAGGTGTTCAATGCTTATAGGCACTGTAATGTAAAATTACAACTCCTACGCTACCAACCGAACTAGGAATGCACAATATTACAAACAAAAGGAAAAACGTACTGACCTGATTTTGGAATTAAGGCTCATGACTTTATGTCTCTCACTTGTTTGTGCGCTGATATACATGATGAGGCTCTGGTGCTGCAGCTAAATTGAAGACTAACAGTTCAGAACAGACACAGTCAAGGTACAGTGATGGAGAGAAAAGTAGGGCTATAATGATTCACAGTTCAGATTAATACCATGTTTTCTCAGAACTCTGTATTCCAGACTTGGAACAGCTTGTAACAGTGGAATGCAAGTTTCTCTTAAATACATCGTTTAAAAAGTGCAGTTAAAAAAATAAGAGTAGGGATGCACTGAATACTTGACCACTGAAAATCTTCAGCCAAAAATGGCAAAAAATGCATTTTCGATTTCAATTTTAACGCAACCGAAACAGTGATGACGCAATGATGAGGAAACCTACATATGCCAGATTGGATTATCGTCAACTTGTCTGCCGTGTGGGCGCATTTCGATAATTCTAAGAGACACGCAGAAAGCCGTTTATAAAGCACGCAATGCCGAAATTTCTAGAGGGGGTGCATCCACAAAGACTCAACGTCGGGATTAATTTATCATATAAAATCAAAACATCCCGATCGCCATGCAGAGTATGAAGCAGAGAAAATACTAGTGCAGTAATGGGAACGCACAAAAATGGTAACCGTGGAGTAAACTGACAATTTTTTCTGAAAATGAAGATAAACATTTGGAAACCGACATCTACTTGGATTAGCAGTATGGAGAAATATGGGCTGAGGCTGTCTGGGGTCTATACAAAGTCCTATGCTCTCATCTGGAAGTACACATGCTTGCAAATTGTCAAGAATATACATATACTTTTCTGATCTTTAATAATTCAGAGGAAACATGTTTTCTTCAAAGCAGCTCCCTGATGCTCTCTAATTATAAACATGGAAATCAATTTTTGGTGTGAGAGAAAATCCTCCCACTCCCCTGCTACACAATTGTCATTGTACATTTAGGTCTGTTTTTCTCAAACCCAGAGAAGTCGCAGTGTGTTTATGTATACACGGCATGGGTTTACCTTTAATATTTAATATCACCTACCATCACAATGTTAATATAAGTTTGGTATGGGTTTTTTTTGGCAGCAGGAACGCTGCTTTTACCTAAACCACTTAAAGGAAATAGAGCAAATATCAAGATGTCTAGGCACCCACTGATTAGTTACTTCAGATCAACATTAGTACTTTGCATCATATTCTTGAGAACTAGGTCCATCAGAAAGGAGAAAAGGGGCAGCCCTACTCGCACTGGACAGAAAAACACTGGTTAGAGATCTTTTGCATATTATAGCCTTGTTCCATCAGTAATACAAAAAAGCAATGTGATTTGTGCAGCCCTAATTCAAACACTTATCCATGCCCCCACTTTAAACTACCACCACATTCAACCTCTTCTACTGAGACTCCCACTGAGCCAGTTGGGATTCTGCTGAGTTGACCCCCTTAGGGTTACCATGCCACAGAAGAGCAGCTAGTGGCATGATGAGGGAGAGAGAGCATTAGAATAAGCAAATCTCAAAACCAGTGATATTTAACAATTAAATAGCTCTTTAAAAGGGAGCCAATCTGGTTTGCTGGCGGGGAAGTTTCATAATAGCACTCACTTAGGAAAAAAAAAAAAAAAAGCATATAATGAGAACATTTTGCTCCGCTAAACCCACCTCTCGCGCATCACTGACTCCACTCTAGAAGTGGCCCCAATACACTAATTGGACTTTTTAGAATGTGGAGCGCAGAAGATTTAACATAAGGCTATAGGAGGCAAACATACAATCACTTGCCAACAGCAATGCAATGCAGTGAGCTGCTAAGCTATGGCTGTATTCAAAATATTAAAATTAATCATAGATAAACTCACCATCACAGAAAAACCAGGATGGGTATACATGAGAGAAACCACTGCTGCATGACTACAAAAGTGCGATACTATGTATAAACGTGTGAAAGTAAACCTGAGTTCAAAGAGACTGTTCTTTTAATCAAATCCTTGTTTTTTTCCTCTCAATTTGCCATCAAAACAAGTTTCACCCCACCTCAAACATCTACCATTTAAGGTACACCATTTAAGGAATAATGGAAAATATATCAGTGTGTGGAGCCTTTAGATACATGGGTATGATCGCAAAGATCTTAAAAATGGTTGAAACCGTTAAAAAAAAATCGCTAGATGACTAGAATACCTGTATAATTAACAGTAGCAGCCTTAATTTACATATTACTTTTCACTACACCATCTAAAAAACTGAAATGTATTCTGTTTCGGTGTATTTCCTGCCTCATGTTGATCAAACATCCTTCAAATAATTACATCCAAGTGCTCATCCTCTCTGCCACAGCTCTCGTTTTACACACTGACCTCTCTGACAAATATGAGGGTGCAAAATAGCAACAGAATGTCACATCGCAAATAAACTTGTTAGCGACTGATTCGGCAGACTCTTGTTATTTGTTGACAGGCTTCAGGAACATTCAGAGATAAGCTTTCGGTTGCAGTTTAAACGATAACTCCTTCAGTAAAGAATGCTACTTCTCTGCCTGTTTCTTGTCGTGTAATTTCTTAACACATTTAAATACTATTATGTGTATCACAATACTTTGCTATGTTGTAGAATAGGCTACCATGTGCAATATTGTCCAATGTTCTTATCAGGTGCTAAAACATTATGTACAATATCTTATGTCTTACTATGTGCAGTATCATGTGATATTTTCTAAATGGGTGCTGAATCACTTCATTATGTGCAATAGTCTTCATGTGCAAGATCAATACTTGCCAATATTACTTGTACTACGGAGCTCTATTTCATGCAATGATATACTCTACAATCTGTTAGATTACACTTATCTATAGTATTTATAGCCAGTATTTTTGTATACATACATACACACATTCATACACATGTATACATACATAAATACGTATAGATATGAGAAGGTTTATATCTACTACAATTCTGTATACAGCACTGTATTGGTATTGGCTCCCTATGTGTCCCTCTATAGCAGTGGTTCCCAAACTTTCTCTGCAGGGGGCCCCCCTTTTCTAGACAGGAACATTAATGAGCCCCCGCTTCAAACTACACGGGTTCAGATTCAAACTTTATCTGCAATACAGCTCCCTTTTCTAATTGAGCGAAATAAATGCAATAAATGGTGCAATTTCACCGTGGGAGAAATAAAAAGCATACTGCAGTTATAAACCAGAATTAACAACTGTCTGCACAAAAATGGCTGGGAAAATTAACCAGTTCAGAAAAGAATTTAAGAGGATCATCTCAAGTCTCACACTTGAACTTGCAGCTGATGCAGAGTCAGCCTCTGCTGGAGACTTGGCTGGGTGCACAAACTTGTCCGTGTTTTTGCCAGTGCTCGAGTGGAGCATAGGCTATCCTATTGTTGCGCCCCTCTGCAATACCTCTGCGCCCCCCGTTTGGGAACCACTGCTCTATAGTATTTAGTATTAGGTTAACTTGTAATGCCCCACTTTTTACCCTCACTGTTGATCTCGCTGCAGTTCTGTTGTGTTCTATGTTGCACCGACGGTCCAGGAGGACAATATTTGGTCTCACTGTGTACTATACGTATATGGCTGAGATGACAAAGCTGTACTTATATAGCATGGTTTATTTTCACTTTGAGGGTTTTTCCCACCCGTACATATTTATGCAGATTTATTTAGATATTATATTGTCTGTGCCTCTGAGTCATAAGCAGTTTCCTCTGGGATCAATAGTTTTCTGACTGGATTTTAATCTAGAGTGTGGCTATGAAAAGTAGTGTTTCTCATAGCCACTCTACCATTTACTGCCATTAGCTTGTCATCAACACTAAAATCCTTATTAAAGAAACAGTAGTGAAACTTAGCATCTCAATGGTGGTGATACGCTCAACTGGCACATGTTCATGATTTTCTTCAGCAAAAAATGTTTCTGTATTTCACGCTCTCCTAAATCACACCCCTCTATTGACACGGCCGATAACAGCAGTGGTCATAAAATTCAGCTCTCAGAAAGTAACCAAATTAAGAGCTTCACTGATATTTCATAAAGCACAGGAGCACAGGTTTTTGGGGGGAGGGGTCCTCAATTTATTCTACTCTTCTATATAGGAAAATTCAACACTACGTACCAAAAATAATTACACAATCACATACCCGCCATTGGAAATAGTACGCATAGTCACTTCATTCCCAAAATCCCACGTGTCAATACAGACTGTAGGCTAATTTTAAGCAGGTAGAATATTTGAGTCGCTTCATAAGTGACTTTGCACAAATGTGCTCGCTGAATGAACGTAAATGTAAATGATGGCAAATTAAAAATCCAAACACAGACTGGAGAAGAATTTGTCAAATTGCCCATCATCCCCCCAATGTATCAGCAGGGAAGAATATTATAAAAACGGGTTTCTGTTCTGATGCTATTCGAAGCAGCCGGGCTGATGAAAGCAGCGGCTGTGAATTCATCCAATGGGCTTTAATGAGGCCTTGGAGCATTTCTTCTTCATTAGATTAGAAGGAAGGCATAAAGGAAATGAGAAAATAATCAAAACAAAGACCACAAACTAGGCGGCTGTTTTGCGATGTTTGCGAACAAAAGTAAAATAAAATTAATTTAATTAAGCCATTTGCTGTTCTGCAAATAAAGTACATGTAGCCATGTCACGGAGAGGAACGAAGAGAACACCGGCTCAAGAGCTAATGCCCCTTTTCAGCAAAATTGAGGGCTTCCCCACGCTTTCTTCTGCTATGAAAATCATCCCAAAACAAACCTTATGCAACATCATGGTAAGCTGCTTCCATGTAGGCCAGTGTCAAGCTAACTTCATAAGAAGTTTCAATATTAATGCGTTTTTATGGATAATATCCACTGCTTGCATTAGGCCACCAGATTTTAAGTCCCAGGGAATACAGTGTAAAATATTCATGTTTGTATGATATTAAAACAGTTATTATAAAACGCAAAAGTATGCAGGGCAATAACTAGAGAAAATACTGCCTAAACACACTAACATAGTTCAGCATTCTTGCTGAAATAAATGTAAAACAATGAGAAGCCTGGCCCTTATTCCTTAAAATTAGATCAGGTTGAGAAAACACTTGAGCCTATTATCATTTAGGAAATTAGACCCATATTCTAGCAAATGCATACTGAACTCAATGCAGCCGCTATTGTTGGGGAATTGTTTGTCATACAGTCATTAAAACGCTCGACTATTATCTGGAGATATATATTAAAAAGATGCATGTATGAATCAAAGTAAATGTAACTGATTTAACTGACTTTTTAACTGAAGGGATTAAATTCTAACATATAGTACTAATGTTCACCAGTATCATTTTTACAGCAAAAATGTTTGTCCAAATAGAATACAAATTTTGATTTGCGTCCCAAAAAGTACTCAACGCCTTCAAATTATGAAGACATGTTTCCTGTAATTTGTTACAATCCCTTTAAGAAGTCACACCATACACAGCATTTTTGAAAGCCAAAGGGATGTGGATTACTCCATTAACTAATAAAACACAGTGCATCAGTAAAATCTGATTTCAACAAAGTGTAACAGTCTAAAACCGTCTAAATCGCTCTAAAGGTTCGCCCGGGTTTAAAGATCTTGTGTATTTTCTTGTTTGTTTTTTGTAGGCATTTGCATGTGAAGCCATTTTTAAAACCCCAGTAAATTACTAGATTTTTTTTCATTACAATAACTTTGGTTCTGGGTGACATAGGAACACCTCGAACATTAACACAAACAGGAGGAACTTCCATATAAGGAAGTATTTTGCCATGCGACAATTTACCATTTGCTGTGCTCCTGGCACAGATCCGTGCTGGTTGCGTTATAAGGGTTAAACGCCATACGCCACCATAAAGTCTTCTTTACACCATAAAGCCTTCTGAAGACATTTTGAGGGAAGGTACTTTAAACCAAAGCATATTGTGAAAGTCATTGCTAGTACCATCTAAAAACCGACCAGGAAGACTCTGCAGCCTCACAAAAAGATTGGGGCCTACAGTTTAGTTCTTAACCACAATGTACAATATTTGGAGTTCATAAAACTGGTACATAGAAAAAACAATGGTCAAAATCAGCAGAACAGCAGACAGGAACACACCACATCTGCAAACAGGGCAATTCTGATACTTGAAGGTGAATCAAACTTGTGTAAATCTGAGCAAGGCGTTTAACTACAGAGTAGAGAGAACGAGGGCTCACTCACCTGTGATTTTGTCTCGTACCAATTTGCAGGATTCGATCTCGCCGATGCTGCCGAAAAGGCTCTTTAGCTCCTCCTGGGTCATGTTCTGGGGAAGGTAGTTCACTATGAGGTTGGTTTTACTGTCCTCCATGCCGGTGGACTCCACGGGTGAGGTGCAATTGTTGGAGATGGGAGCGGGCCCATTGCTTGTGTTGTTGCAGGTCGGCCCATTCGATAGCTGTGTTTCCATGGCAGCAATTACCTGCTAAAGAATCCGAAGGGGAAAAGAAAAAAAAATAAAAGGAAAAAAGTCAGAAAAACACTGACTCAATGTCATTATGTGCCATCATGAGCAATTTCACCTGTAGGTGCTGCCTGCGCCACTGAATATAGCCCATATAGCGGTGTATTTATAATGGAATGATTTAAAATCCTAACTGGCCCCCACAGTGACCTGAATGCAAATTCTCCCTATGTGTAACATGCTTTCTTGATCCACCCCCCTCTTTTTTTTTTATGTGTTCCCATGTGATCATCTGTAATTTTCCAGGTTAAGTTGCACTTTATAGAAGGAACATTTTTGTAGGTTTCATTTTCACCGTGATTTACCAAGTACAGCAAGACATAGAAGGAATTTTTCCCTTTCGTTCTCAGCAAGAGATTACTTCCAGCCGTAAACAAGCTGATTAATCCTAAAGAAAAAAAGAAATCAATGTAGCTAATAATTGGGTCATTAAAAGCCTCCCAGAGTGCCCCCCTGCTCTGATACTCCAGTTAAAGCCATGACAATGTTGAGCATTTCCTTTATAAAAAAGGCACACACCGCCATCTCAAAGTAAAAGCAAAATCACTAATTAGCCATTTAGCCACAAGGATCAATGATGACACATTCTGTTAATCTCACCAAATCCTGCGGTAGGAGTTAAATAATAAATTAAACCTCCATCAATTAAAATGGCATTTAAAAAGAAAAAAAAAAAGTAGTACAAAAGGCCAACCTTAAACACGAAGACTCTGCAGCCTCACAAAATGACAGGGGCCTACAGTTTAGTTCTTAACCACAATGTATAATATTTGGAGTTCATAAAACTGGTATATAGAAAAAACAACGGTCAATTTTTCAAGTTCCCTTCAAAGGATTTATTTAAAGATGCATTTGCTCTACTGTACGTGGGTCTGCACTGTGGAATAAAAAAAAAAAGTTAACCACCATCACAAACCCCATCCTGTGCTTATCTAGATAAAAGGGGTCAAACTGTGGCTAAACTTTTCGCCACAAACGGATTCCAACTGAATGACAGCAATTCTTCACATCTAAAATAATTAGTTTTGCTCAAAGCCTTAACCATTCAACAGAATTACTTCTGTAAAACAACCCATTTGCATTAATAGTCCAGCACCACAGCTTTCCTGCACTACACACATAAGAATTGCTAATCACACTGCAGGCGAGTTCCAACCAATTAAAATCAACCTCATTACTAATTTTACTGCTTTTTTTTTTTTTAACCATACACACTCAACAAAGACTTGAAATGATCAACATGGCCGCCATTGGAATCTGCTTTGCAATTAAAATGGCTTTTGCATTCAGATAATTGCGGTCTGTTTTCAGGCTGTACTTTAAACAGAGCTCTTAAACTGAATGCTAAAAGCTACCAGTACTGCTGAGTATCAAAAGGAGGAGGCTGATTCTAGAGACAGTATTGAAAATCTTTACTGATAACACCCTCGACGTAAGGGTCTGATACCTGAGCTGTGTTCGGAATGGTTCGTTCATTTCTTTAACTCAATCGGTGTTTGCTATGTCACATTCAGTGCATCGCGTACTGACTGAGGAGCAATCGTAGGAATGACAGATTTACAATCCAGACTTAAAATGTGCTTTCAGAGCAAGTGCGGCTGTACACGACAAGCTCTGTAAAACAAAAAGACCCATTTGACCTAATAAGCAAACCATAGAAAACTTCAGATCAATATTTGAAGCTGTAGCTAAAAGAAAACTAGACAGTTTGAAAGCTATAACAAATTAACCATTGGTAACCATGGTACCATTAACTGAATCACCACCTGAACTATTTAACAGTGTGACTCAAAACTAACAATTAGTTATTTAACAACTGATTGGCTCAATTTCTCATTGGGTTTAATGGGATTTTTCCAGTGCTCTGTAAAAGCTTGTCTACAAAAGAACACGTGGGTGGAGACCTACTCAAACACTATGTATAAATGAAGGACGTATAAAATGTTTCAGCACTTAATTTTGGTCGGAACCAGTGAAGGCTGGAAGAGTAGTAGTTTAGCTCCAGCTGATTACTACCTTTTTGAAGTTCAAGGAATTTTTAAGATGGGGGAAAAAGATTACCATGTGATGTGAAAGCAGCAGCATATCAGTGGCTGTTTTTTTGCTGATGGCATTAAAAAGCTGCTACGACGCTGGAAAACTACATCACAAAGGAAGGTGACTATGAAGAAGTGATGTCCTTTGTTTTTGAAATGCTAAATCTCGTCCTGAATGTATCGGATGGAGTTTCATCACTCCAGAAAGTGTCACAACCCAGTGATGGGGATATTATTCAAGCTGTATGTGCCTGCATACTTGCGTACCTGTGTCAGCAGTCGGCGCACCTTAAAAGCAGCTGAATTCATTCAGTACAAAGGGTCTTTTTTGGACATATAGCGTGTGCAAGCATTAGAGAAATAAATAAAAGTCCCACAGACCCCAGTCCAAGGCTCAGCCGCCCACGAGCCACTTCTAAGCAGAGAAGCCACATCACACAGCCTGACTGCCATGTTAGTTTGGAGATGCCGTCTGCAATGTGGACACAGAGAGAGCACACCGTGTTAGAGATTTGACAGCGACACACACGTCAAACAGTCAGAGCAGATCACATCATAGGGGGTGGGGTTGGAGGGGTTGGAGGGGGTTGGAAGGGGGGGGGGGATTTCTTTCTTAGAACTGGGATAGAGCCATGCAGACAGGAAGGGACCAATGCACCACTTATTTTATATCAAGCTAAAACATTTCTCATCTTTTTTAAAATGAATTTAATGTAATACATAAACTGTGTTAAAACATCCTGTGCACTCAGCATATAAAGTCCACATATGGAAGCTGCTAAAACAGCTCGCTTTCAATTCATTTTGTGACGTCGCAATTTTATACACTAACAGATTTACCCTACCTATCGACATGCAATCCAGTCGCACTCATTCACATTTAAGTTAAGCTTTTTGAATAAAGGACAAATACTCAAAGCAGCTAATTTACATAACGTCAGTCTTAAGACACAATGGATAACACCCAGGGCTGTTGAATTCTAAGGGATGAGGAAAAGCTGGAAAAAGAACATTTATAAAAGCAATTCAACTGTTTTTAATACATAAAACCACACACAAGTGGGCCTCGAGAGGGAGATGGGGCAAAAAAAGTAGGATATGCTTATGTAGTGAGGCTTTGAAAACAAATAAATAAATATCTATACTGCTGGAGAAGCAGCCAAAATCATTAATGGTGCTCCAGGGCAACACAAAGTTAAATTACGAAGTCAAAATATTCTCTCCGATCCATAAACATGTGCATAAATATAGAGGAGGTCACAGGCTGGGAAAAGTGGGACAGCAGATTTTGGAGAAAGCACAAAAGTTGTAGTTAATTTTTCACAGAACCAGGTAAACACACGGTCGGGGTGTGCACTCCAGACGGCTATAAAAGCTTTTAATCTTCATAAAAATCTCCACTAGGTCACCTCAGGCAATTTGTACTCAAAACCTGCTCAAGCATATACACTTCCTGCTCAAATATGTGCATGTTTATTGAAATCTTTTATAAGATTTTCCAGTTATTCCTTCTGCTTAGTCCATTACTGTTTAGCCTATTCAAACTTCAATTGCCATCAACAGATGTTATTACTAATATAAACTGACTAGAGAGGAAATTACTGAAGAAATCTGAGATGGGCCTGCTGTGCATCCCCTGGATGAGCTGATGCTTCTAATTAAGTGGGCAGTCTGTGCCATATGATGCTTTGTGGATGTATGGTTAAGTATTAATGAGCAGAACTCATTTAAACGTGACCAAAACTGAATGGAAGTGTATTGAGCAAAAAGGGATGCATGAAAGCAAAGGAAAAGGCAAGTGCAGGGCTTGGATACGTGGGGGTACGTGGCCTGAGGTTTCATGTGAAGGTTCACTTAGTTTGGTTACTGTATGGGGACTGAAATTTTTGTTCTGAAACGGCATTCATTAGAATGTGGTCAAAAATTAATGGGGGGAAAACAGATGAGCGATAAGCAAGGAAAAGACGAGAGCTGGTCATCAGACCACGTTTGTGTGTCGGGGGAGCTGTCCTGAGGTATCACATGAAGTATGGCGGGTTTCAGATGAAACGTGTCTGAGCAGCACGATCTGAAAGGTGAGCCCCATTCATTCTCAACAGCAACTCAAAATGGCAAAAAAGTAATACCACACTGAGCCGAACATTCTGATATATAGGTTGCGTGGGCAGTTCGAACCGCATTAAGTGCAACGGAACAATAAAAGAAAATTTAGAGGTTAAGAATAATACGGGGCTGCCTTCGGCTCCCGTTCATTTTAATGGGAAGGTCCATAATTAACACACTAAAGAAAATGAGAGTGTAGAGGAAACAAACTAACAGCACAATTTTAAGCAATAGTCACACACACAGTAAACCTTTAGTAAAGCAGAGGCACTATGTGCATCCTAGAAGTACTTAAGCAGCACATGATATTTCTGGCAGTGTTTTTTTGTCAGCCTTTCAGCTTTAATCAAGTCTGACAGATCATGTGAGGGGGCAAATCGATCCAATTCACCATCTCTGAATTTACTCCACAGAGGCTGTAGCTTTTTGCCTATGAAAATGCTCAACGCAGCTCAAGGAAGGGGAAAATAAATAAGTAAATAAACTGACTGCGAGCCAGACAAAATGCTAAGCAAAGCAAAAAAAAAAAAAGATGTAAAAATGCTGCAGTGCTTGTTTCACTCCTCTCCCCATTTAATTTCACCTTTAAATTGAACGGCGAGAAACAATATTGGCCCATATTCGGTCACAACAAAAAAGCACCCAAATAAACACAAACAGAGCGAGGAAAAAACGAGCTGGCAGAGACCAGCCATCTTCAGCCTGGCAAAGATGCTAAAATGTCATTTTTGGCTAAAACCTGTCTAAGACACTCCTTTTCCTACTGTTTCCTTCCTCTGTGCTTTATTCTAGTTATCACAGGAGCGGTGGCGCTAATGTAACAAGGTTTATCCCCACCAATCAGTAAAACCCCCCAGTTATCACATTTTTAAATGTATAAAATATTGAATCGAACATTAAAAGCTGCTGCGATTATATTCCAATAACCTATATTCCAATAGTATATTCCTAGTCAGGAGTTATGAGAACATGAAAAGTGTGCTAACCATAAAGGTTTAAATGTTAAGGGAACATTAGCAAATATCCAAAAGCTCTTTCGCAACTCGCTTATTCTGAAGGGAGTTTATAGGTTAAACATAAACAAGCAGAAAGATTCTTGAAATTTCATCGGAGGAAACACTCCCAATACGTAAATTCAGCATCCAGATCACACCGGCAAATAATTTGGCATATTTACATTAAAAAATAGAAATGACATTGGGATAATGTAAATAGGAGGCCAGTGTTTCTGCTGGTAAAAATTGATGGAATAGTCTCTCACAAATACATCAATACATATTAAGTCAGATTTAAGGCGGCAAATAAACTTTGATAAAATCTGTCAATTATTTTTCTAAATCATTCAGGTAACAGATTTCCATGTATTTTTATTTTTAAATTATTCCAAATTCATATAATTAACACAAAATCGAACTAATGTGCGCCATACAACATCTGCAAGAGATGCTGACTTTAATACAAAAACATTCTGCTTTAATAGACCAGCGTCATTAAAAACAATGAATTATAAATATGAGGGAAAAAAGTATTAAAAAAAGTGTTAAAGGCTTTGCAGCATGAAATAGCTTAAACGGGTCATGGTCTAGAGGTAAAGCGTTTCTGCAGTAATTATCACACTCCTCACAAACACAACAATAAATGTTAGCTGACCTCTACCAGCTAGTTAAATACACTCGTCAGACAATAGTAAAATGTGACTGAGTACTCAAGTTGGATTGTGAGACACATTGGTTATTCGATAAAAAAAGAACTACCTGCTGTGAAAATCGCTTCCTCACTTCTACTAAACTAAGATTCTGTAGTTTCTCACCCTGCGTTCCTCGAGTTCCTTCACCTACGGCTCGTGTGTTTCCACTTCAGGCGTTTGTTACCAATGAGCCATGCTAGATAGATTCAAACGTTTTAAAATCTAACATATTAAAACTAGTTTTGATTTATGCTTCTCACAGCTGTGGTTTCCTCTGTTTCTCGAAGGAAAGCACAAACACCTGCTAACCCTATTTACTTAATATTTTTGTGAAGTGCTTCCATACAATAGATTTCACATACATTATATGGACAAAAGTATTAGGACACACTTGTTTATTAGGCTTTGGGCTAGGCCCCTTTCTTTCAGTGAAGAACATTAATGCTTCAGCATTCCAAGACATTCTGGACAACACCATGCTTCCAACTTCTGCTATTCCAGCTTGACTGTGTCCCAGTGCACAAAGCAAGGTCCATAAAGACATGGCTGGATGAGTTCAGTGTGGAAGAACTTGACCTCAACTCTGTACAACACCTTTGGGATGAACTGGAACAGAGATTGTGAGCCAGGTCTTCTCATCCAACCTCAGTGCCGGGCCTCATAAATGCTCTACAGAATGAATGGACAGAAATTCCCACAGAAACACCAAAACCTTGTAAAAAACCTTCCAAGAAGAGTGGAAGCCGTTATTGCTACAAAGGTTTCAAATCAAACACCAACTTTGCGTTAATAAAAGTGACAAGTTACCATACAGAAGATATCGTGCCTAGGTTTGCAGTTAGGTTACACTAGCAAGCTACAACATGTCCATTTACTAGGGCTGCAAAAACAATTTGGATAAGTCAATTATTCATGTGAATTAAACGGGGGCAGTCGGCTCACTCTGCTTTCTCTTCTCACCTCTTAATTAAATATTGCTAAGAATCAGGGCTTTCTTCCAGAAAGACAAAGACAGACAGAACTGAGGAAAAGAAAGAAAAGCCAGATAGAGAGAAAGGCAGAGACAGAAGACCGAAAGGAAACAAAGAAAAAGACAAAGAAAAAGACAGACAAGACAGATAGAAAAGATGACATTACCAAATTCTACTGTGAATGGACACATTATAGGGCTACATTTAGACACGCCAAACACTCCAGTTAGGAAAGGAAGAATGAATATCAGATCAGAACACTAATTTAAATGCAAGGCTATACTGAAAAACTGAATGTTTCAAAAACACTGCAAGTCACAGATCACAAAGTAGTACCCATTTAAAAATAAAAACGTGCAGGCATGAGGAACGAGGCGCCCACATAACCTTTTCATGGGGACTGGCATGTCCTCTCTAAGAACATTTAATTTCAACTTTCCTGTGTTGTAGAAATGCTCTAGTTGAGGTCTATGAAGGCTTTGGTTTGGACTTTGTCATGAATAAAGATGGAACAAAGCTTCTATCTTTCCAATCATTTTTTTCCCTTTTTCTCCATTAAGAATTACTGAAAGTTCTAAGTTTAAAATGTTTTAAAAATTCCACTAACCCACAGTACAAAAATGAAACAATGCAGTTGGACTTGACTTGTTACTTGTTTAACAGACTAAGGATTATTCACAAATGAGCATGGGAAAAAATTACCAGTAATACACACGACTACTTTTATCACATTACCTTTTTCCACAAAGTTAAAAGGACAGTGATTTTTGGGGCATGAAGATCAGAACATCCTTGTTTTGCTAGAGGCTTGAATACTGAATGTAAAGTAGACAGTTACTTGTGCAGAAATGGGACTAAATCTACCTGTTGTGAGAAAAACCATTACAAGTACAGTAAGGTGAACACAGTAAGGTGAGAGATTTTAGCACAATAATCTAACAGTGTTTAACCCCTTGAACCATCGCAGAAGTGAACACACGCTTTATTTGCACCTAAAGTAAATATGGATGTTTTATGGAGTTTCCAGTAGTATGCGTTTTCGTGTGAAACCTTTTTAAATTTACTTTTTTGCCCACACGATTACTTTGGAATAATCTATTGCACGGGATCGTATAGGGCAAGTCTTCTCGATTTCAGTGATGCGTATCATGCATGTGTGTTACTCCTGTCGCAAGTTATGAGTCGGAGACTAAAGCTTACAAAAATGAAAGCAAAATGCGTTCATGGAGTTCAAAAGGTTAAACATTCCGCTCTTATAGAACTCAGCAAAATAACAAATATCAGTTTCAGGTATCGACCAATTCTATATTTGTCTCATGCATTTAAAAATTTTTCTAGTGAAATGGATATGATTCTGATAACACTAACTCAGGGCGAGAGCTCCATTTTAGTTCATTATTATATTTACTATATATTATTTACAACTCAAGTATTTAATTATATTTACAACTCGTTAATATTGTTACAATATTACTATATTTACTAGTTATTTATTTAATTCTATTTACTATCTGCAACTATATTATTCACTACATTCACAACTAGCTATTTAGTCCTTATATTCACAATATTTACAACTCGTCATTTATTATATTATTTAAAACTCCTGGATTATTGACCGAAAGCGTCGTTTCATAGACACTCAAACATCTGTGACTGGTCAGGATGCTCACAGCACACAGTGAAAAATCACTGGCTATAATGAATATTTGCATATTTGATTTACATCAATATTGTGAAGGCTGATCATCTTGATCAACACACCACATATTGTTTGGGAGAGGCCGTGCTGAATTTTTCCCGATTATTTGTTTTGGATCTTCTGTAACAGAGACAAGTTTGCAGCAGGCCTATATTCTATATTTAGACGTCGCAGGAAAATGTGCCCGTCTCAGACTTGTGATGCGCTACTAAGCCCTGTCCCAGTGGATTACAGTCAAGCACTGTGAGAACACAATGGAAGAGCAAAGAACAATATCAAACACTGTGCAACTCCAACGCTCTAATAACTCGCACAGATTTGAAGCAGGAAACATACAGGTGGGGCTAATTAACAACGTCTGCAGAACCGTTGGGGGTTGTGGTTGAGTTAAATCTTTATCCAGTGTTACCTGGATGACCCAACATGTCCTTCAAATAAATGCCATTTTGTCCTGGTTCTATAATTCTTTACATTTTATGCTCGGTACGCATTGTATTTCGTATAATAATTACAATTATATTGGATTTATAATCTACATTTTATTACATTTTCAACTGTCTCAGCTGAAAGATGACAATCGTGAAAGTTTCTTTAGTTGTGGCTCCTGAACGGTTGTCCTATATTGTACTGTGAGAGGTTCAAAGAAGGCCATTGTCACGGTGACCAAAGACCAATTGATTATTTTCTGACAGTCAAAAATTTAGGTTGACCATCAGGGCATGAGCTGCTACACCCTACGTGTACTGACCAGCCAATCAAAACAGCATGAAATGACCTTTTTAGCAACACATGCAAAATCCATGCCACATGGAGACAAAACAATGGAACTCCACACACAAAACAAGCGCACCAACCCCTTCACACGCACGTCGGCCATCTACACACCTTCACACAGTACACGCCATCCTACATCTACACACCTTCACACAGTACACGCCATCCTACATCTACACACCTTCACACAGTACACGCCATCCTACATCTAC